>OMNV01015935.1:158998-184703 GCA_900303265.1 Brotula barbata | reverse complement strand
GAGCTTCAAGATGGAAAATATGATTGGCTTTTTGAGCCACAAAGGCCAAACACACTCAAAGCAGATGAATGACACATTACAATACACGACATATATATATATATATGTTATATGTTATTAATAATATATGGTCTAGAATAATAAGGAATAAAAGACACACTGCGGAGAGAGTGAGGGAGTGAAAGAGACAACAAACAGAACAATGTTGAGGCTGTAGTAAGGTTTGAGTTTATATACTCACTATACTTATATGTATGTGTTTGTATATGTGATATATTTCCCACGAGCATTTGTGGGTTGCTGCATGAGCATGTTTGTCTGACATACATATGCACTATGTGAATGTGTTTGTGTGTATGTGTGTGTGTGTGTGTGTGCGCGCTCTGGGCCAGTCACGAGTGGTGGTCCAACCTTCTAGACAAATAGAAACACTTCCCCCCTGTAAGGCCAGATAATATAGCCACTGATTAGAAGCAAAACGATGTTCGTGTGTGTGTGTTTGTGTGTATGTGTGCATGTGTGCGCTCTTCTCTTTTGTTACAATGAACATATATACAGTTTAATTTGAATCTCTAAAGGCTTATTATGAATGACACCCAAGAAAAGGACAGATAAAGAAAAGGTTTGCTGTCAAGTTCCCGAGGAATGCCGAAAGTGCTGTTGTAGTTGTCCTAAACAGGAAATGGATTCCCAGAGACAGGAAGAAACATTGTGGAGGGAGGAAGTGTTTTCCAGTATCCACCCCGTCAAGGAGAGAGAAGACAAGGAAAAGGAAAGAGAGCGGGAGAGGGAGAGAGAGACAGGGAGAGAATTGCAGCTTACCCAAAAGCATATAACATTGAAAATATTAGAGGTTAAAGGCATCTCTTCTTCTTTTTTGTCAAGATTAACCTGGATCTATTACAAACCTTTACCAGTTCATATGGAATCAAAAACTCCAACAAACTCCATTGACCTGTAAAACTGACATGCTTATTTTATGTTATTGATTGGAATGGATGACATTCTTAAAGACATTTCTGAACAAAAAAGTTGAGGTTTTCTCTCTCTGTTGCTCTCTCTCTCTGTGGATGGACAGATGGTCCATTGTGCCTCCTGACACCTGCTTGCTGCTGCATTGCTCTTCTTCACTTCTTTCCTGTTTCTTTTCCTAGTTCTCTATTCCATCCTTTCCTTTCCATATCATTAGCTGCAACTCACTGAAGAGTCCTTGAAGATCAACTGGTTTGTTGACAAAGGAGGAACCGTGGGTACGATGTGGGATCAGATACGTAGAGGCTTTCAGGTGTGACATGGCCAAATTGATATTATTACCCTTACACATTTTTCACATACATCAGCATCACATCATCTACAGTATATAAACATCAGATCAGATCCAAGTATTTTAATTGCTTAAATTGGTAAAGTGACAAAATTAGAAGCCCTGTAGATGCAAAGCAAAGTAACACAACACACTGCGTGCATCTCTATATTATATGTTGACCATGTGCTCATTTCAACATCATTGGTGCTAATTGGTGAAATAACCCGGAAAACATTTATTTGTGTTTACATTATTCTGTCAAATGTAACTATTGCACATGTCATGCGCATGCAATATTTTATACACCGTTCGTGAAAGCGTTTCTGCCAAATTAGATATTCATAAAACAACAGCTGTGTTGTCACAGTGTAAAAATGTGTCAACACACATTTTCATTTGCACTTTTTATTTGCCTACGACAGCATTGCAGGACTGAAGCTCTCACTTGTGAGCAGTGAGTGTTGGAGGAGGGGTTATCATTTCTCCTAATGTCCGACATCACACTGATCCACCGTTGGAGAGGATGGTTGGAATTTGCTGTAGTGTGTTGGTCTCTCTGTCGTGTGGCACGTGGGTTTAGAATATCACATCTACACTCACACACACACACACACACACACATACACACAGCCTGGGAAAACAGTCCCGTCTGCCTGCCTGATTGTCACTTTCACCTTCTCTATCCTCTACGTCTCTATCTACGAGTTAGGTGCAGCGAAGACAGCTGGTTGTATGCGTGTGTGTCTTTACGTACGTGTGATCCTAAGAGGTCAGAGGTCAAACTGTGGTTCCCAGAGTTCCACGTTGTTCCCCTCCCAACAGGAAGGGAGGGCATTGTCCATATGCTCTCTTCACTCTCTCACACACTCTCCCTTTCTCTTTCTACCTCTCTCTAGCTCTCACACACACTCACAAAATCACAGATAGATACATTCACACCATCGGTAACAAACAGGGTTGAACAATGTCACACGTAGACTTGCAATCACAGATACACCACACAATGAATACACACGGTTAATACCACGTTAATACCAGGAAACGCTCTGTCTCTCTCTCTCTCTCTAACATACACACACACACAGATACCCAACAGCACAAGCAGCAGTAGTAGCAGGTCAGTGCCAAAGCTGTTTAGAAGATCAGTGTGAAAATTTGGGAACACAGTGTAAAATGAAGGCACTCTCTCGTTCTTGTGTTCCATTATTCACTCGTTTTACACTCTGCCAGCTAACTGAGCTGAGTGTGTGTGCAGGCGGCAGACAGCTGCATACAGCTGTGCCTCTGGAGATTTTGACAACGTCTTTTTTAGGCTTTAGGGTGCACAGGCTATCATAGGCAGACAAGTAGTCAGACATACACACACACACACACACAATAGGAACGCAGCATTTAAAATTTATTGCACCTCACACTCTCTGGTTTAAGAAAAAAGCGGAGGAGACAGCTGCATTCACACACACACACTTTAAGAGTAACACACAGTAACATAAACATACTCTGTGTAGGGGCAGTAGCAGATTTATGTCCATGATCTTGAGGACACAATCCAAGACGTGTGTGATATAATCTTGAACTTTTGCTTTTCTGCAGCTCTTGTGATGCATATTTCATACATGAGGTCTGTGCACTTTGCTGCACTTTGCTCTCATCTGTCTCTCTCCAGTCTATCACAAAGTAGAAAATACCCACAAAAAAAGTGAAAATCCTTTAGAGGGAGAGGCAAGTCTCTTTTCATAAACTGTGCATCAAGCAAATATATATTCAGCTTGTAAATCTCATTATTTTCCCTCAATCAATCAATCAATCAACACAACTACAACAACAAATGTCAAACAAATATGCATGTCATGCTGCCTGTGGTGCTTCTCACACCTCCCCATCTGGACTGATCATTCCGCTTGTGAGTCACACACAGGCAGGTGGCACACACACATACTCCAGTATTCCCACTGGAAATGTTGTGGCTAAAACAAATGTTGACTGTTTGCTTTGGACCTGTTGTTGTTCTTGTCTTACTCTCCCCTCATTGTTGGTGCAGTAAATCTGACATCAGCATTCCCTCTCTCAGGCTCTGCAATCAATGTATCAAAACATATATACTGAAAGGTTCTGCAATTTATTAATTATTGTCAATCACATGATTAGTTCATAATCACCTAAATGGTCATCATCACAGTCCTTACTTTTGGGTCATTGTTCTTGTCCAACATCAATAAATCTACGCTAATTTCAGCAACCTGTGTAAACACAAATTCCCAGCAGCATTTGTGAAGTCAGAGGAGAAAATGTTATTCCATTCACTTTATGTGGATTGTGTTCAAAAAAGCAGAAACATGACTAAGTACATCAAAATGCAAGAGAAGTAGGTGTGGGATCACTAGAGGGTCAATTGATCTTATTTTTGCAATGGAGAAGCACATTGGTAAGATCCATCATACTGTAATGCAACGTCTCACAAAACTTCAATCAGGACGGTTTGAAATAATAAACGTGACAGATGAACACACAATCCATCACTGGAACTGCAAAGCATGATGCGAGAATGCTGCCCCCATCTGGATACAACAGTAAATGGCCACTCTTTAATTTAGAGCACTTTTCATGCACAAAAGTAAGAATTATGGCCCTAAATCTTTGGCCCCAATGTAATTTAATTTGATTATTTTGATACACCTAATTCAACACACATTTCAACGTCACTGAATCAAAAAAAGCCTAATTACACAGTTTTAGTGGAATAAAAAGTACATAGAATCACTGCCCAAGACAAGGTTTCAAAGAAGTGTATGACTCACGGAGGATTAATGCCTATTTGTTTCTAATGTAATTAATTTTCAAAAGTTTTATCCGTAGTGTGTGTGTGAATTGATCCTCTATCCGAGGTGGACTAGTGAGCCTGCTATGCAGAGAGCTCCCTCTGTTGGTCATCGCCATACTTAAAAATGACAAACTAATATGCAGACTGGATAACAAAGTGTAAGCTATGCTGTTTTGTTAGTACATAATTTTTAATAGTACGGTGGAGACACAGGACATATGGAAAATTCAAACAGGATACATAATTTTCTTTATACTTTCCACATTTTAACCTTCATTTGTGAATGGTAGGCTACCCAAACATGAATGTGTGGCTCCAAATCTCAGCCACTCACGTTCACACCTGTAACCTATCCGGCACAAACATGGATATTTTATTCAGTTGCGTTAATAAGCTCAACCAACCAATGTGTCATTTTCAAGACGAATTAGCTTATAAACAATATACACATTTCATCAATGATTATGACCTGTGGACACATGCTGCAGTATTACATAATGATTAAATATTATTTTCTGTATTTGATGGTATATGTGAAAACAGTTCTCATTCTCTACAGCTGCTTCAAAAAGACTTCGGGATTTGATCTAACTGATGTCTGCTACCACAAATCTACCAGGCGTGATGAAAACAATGCAGAACTGCAGAAATGTGGCCAAAGATTCCAACAAAACAAAAAAAATGACTTCAGTTCAACAAGCAGCTTTGTTGCAAACCTCCCCAATGGCATTTTGCAGTCTCTTTACCGATTCCATCACCAGACGAAAACTTTCATGGAAGCTGCCCATATCCTCCTTCACCCAGGCTGCCTGGAGTTCCCCGATCCACGCCAGGATCCCATCCAACTGCTCCTGCACCTCCTTCTGCTCCTCCAGCTCGGCTAGCAGAGCCTGTCTGGCACACACTTCAGCTTCGTAGGCTTTCTGGAGCTCTGCAAGGGAAGACTCCAGCCTCAGCACATCCTGGATGGAGTGGAACCACAACCAAAACACACAGATGTATGTCAAATCATATTTTCATTCATATCTGAAAACATTGGCTGTGTTTACTCTGCTATCCTTGATGCCCAATCCAGATTTTCCTGGCTACACTTGGCTCTGGTTTGATCTTGTGTATCCTACCTGGACGCCCTGAGGGTAGGTGCGGTGAGGCTGGTCTTCGGGCAGCAGAACATTTGACGGCAGGGAGAAGCAGCGGCTGACCAGCAGCGCTTCCATCCGCTCCGACAGCTTCTTAAAGCGCTCCTCCAGGAACTGCTGCAGTTTGCGGGTACACTCCCTGGCCCTGGTGCGGAGCTGTTCCTCGTCAACGTCCGCCTCGCTCGCTTTCAGCTGTCTCACACACACCTTCTCCACCACCGACAAAATTTCGCACAAACAGTCCTGGAAAGCGCTGTACACTCTCAGCACGCAAGTCTGCGGGGTGAAACCGAAGAACTGCGCCTCGTACAGATTCGCGTCGGACGGTAAGCTATCCACCTCGTCGCGGAGCCCGCCGTGAGCGTCCATCTCATTTCCCTCCTGTGTTTCCCGCGCCATGTTGAACCGCCGACAACACGGCACATGATACCATGACGTACAACGTCGGGTCTTACGTTATTTCCCCCCCACCCGAGATTCGACATTACAGCGGTCCCGATGCCTATGGGCAATACGCAAGAGGCAAGTGGAATCTTCGCGGTCCCGGATGTGAACCGAGTTACGAATACTTAAAGGTTTATGCATTGTTAGGATAATGATTAGGTTTAGAGAGCCCGAATTTACCCATGCAAAACCAAGAAGAAGTACTACTTTTGTTGTCATGTGATAGCGATTTGATCCAATCATATCGTCGTTGTCGAAGCTTGGGTGGGAGAAAAACGCGTTCGTCTCTGCCACACCCCCTTTAGTGGGGAAAGGAGCATGCGCGTGTCTTCACTTCCTGCATGGTTCCCACCGCTCCGTTAAATCAGTCTGTGTTGATAGCGGCATTCGCTTCTACACGTGCACAGATTCTTATGTGAATTCCTTTCTTTGGGTCGCCTTCATTATTTCAGCCTGCTTTGTCACATAGGTAAAGTTACCGTCTTTGATATGCGCCCGGTCCCCGGGAACCTTCGCAGCCCCCCGCACGGCTGGGGCAGGGGTTATGACTGGAAGTTTTAGCCGGGTTTCCTCTTGTTAGCATGCTACTGTTAGCTAGCATCTGCGTCTACTTTTTGTTGTTGTGTTGCTAACATTCGCTAGCTAGCAACCGTACTTGGCCAAGCGCACTAGCGTATTCGAGTGTGGCAAACGCAGTGGGTGCGTTAGGTATGCTACTGCTTGTCTTTTTGAAACCCTAAAAGGATTTTTTCCCTCCTGTCGTCTCTATGCCAGGTGTATAGCCATAGCAGCCGACAACCATGGGGGCTTATCTGTCGCAGCCTAACACAACCAAGACCTCTTCCGATGGCGGCAATAGCAACATGAGCTACGGCTTCTCTGCCATGCAGGGCTGGCGTGTGTCCATGGAGGTAAGACGCACAAGAAATGATCACAGACAGCCACTACGTGTCTTATGTGGTATGTGTGGATATGTGGATAAAATGTCTTTAATTCTGAATAGCGAGTGTGGATGTTTATCCCTGACTGCCTGTGTCCAGCTGATGGCAAGAGTATTTTAAAGTTGTGTGTCCATCGGCGCTAAACTCGACATGGTATTTGACTGAGGCTGACAGCTCCCGTTAAGAGAATGTAGAGCTTTTCATTAGCACACCTTTGCTGGTCAGGAGCTCAGTTCATTATCCTGATGTGTAGACCGTTTACAGATTCCCTTTTTATTATTGTTATTATTATCTCTATAGCAACATGTCTTAACTATATTATGACTTAGTGAAATGGGTGACACAGCGGTAAGTCATGTGATACATGCCAAAGTAGCACAAGGCAAGTTTGAACATGTCAAACAGCATATCACAAAGCTCATTACTATTTCACCAACATATGTTCAGTTTTTAGTAAACTGGCCATCAGTCAGGACAATGTGCCAGAGATCTTTGTTTTTCACTCAATATCCTTCATTAAAATTTTTTACCAGAGATAAATGTGTTGGTGTATTTGTATGAATTTTGTAATTTATCTTGTCTCATGTTTGTGTCTCTGTCATAGGATGCTCACAATTGTATCCCAGAGTTTGATGATGAGACAGCCATGTTTGCTGTGTATGATGGACATGGAGGTAACAGCGTCTCACGCTCTTGTATCTATGTTGTTTCCAGGCAGGCTAAGTATATGCTGCTGTTGATCCTCATCATTACTTTTTGACTTGCAGAAACAATGAACATTGTCACATCAGACAGTGCCCCAAATTGTGGCTTTTGCCACAAACCCATATAATACATTGTGGTTTTGTGTGCATTGTGTATCCCTGCTTTTTGTGACTTCTATTATATGAACATACGCTGAGCTGCGCTGAGTTTTAACCAAATCTTTTTCGTCTGTGTAGGTGAGGAAGTGGCCTTGTATTGTTCCAAGTACCTTCCTGACACCATAAAGGAGCAGAAGACCTACAAAGATGGAAAACTGCAAAAGGTGAAATAATGTGCCTGCCACAGTGTTTCCTGTTTTTCTTTAACAGAGCAAACATCATATTGACCGCAAAGGCTGATGATACACATTAGTAGTGGCACAAAATCATTCGTTCTACAAGTAAATGCATATATTTAGGCTCATAAAATTAAAGTTGATTTGTTATATTTGAGAGCTTATTATCAAAGTACCCAATTGGGCAACCAGACTTTTTGTATGGTATTTTTATGATAGGTTGAAGCTGAATCCTTAGCAGGTGGTCTGACATGGACCTATGTTGCACTTGCAAATGTCGTAATCTGAGACTTAACTTTTGTGTGCGTACACACCTGCAATTTATCAGGCTCTGGAAGATGCTTTCCTGGCCATCGACAGTAGAATGACCACAGAGGAAGTCATCAAAGAGCTGGTCCAGATCGCTGGACGGCCCACAGAAGAGCCACCCAGTGAAAAGGTGGCAGACGAAGATGACTGTGAGTTACCTTATTTGGAACATAAACGGCAAGCAAAGTTACGCCTCCATGTGATTTATCTATCATCAAGTTGTAATTATAGTTTTTTGCCTGTGCATTGTGACACCTGAAAGTGGTCTCCAGCATAATGAAATAAATTCAAGTCTTAACAATAATTAAATGTGACATACAGTATTTTGCTCTATATTAGTTAGAATATAGAAAGAAAGTCTTCTTTTCCCCTCTTCAGTGGACACAGAGGAGGCAGCCTTGCTCCACGAGGAGGCCACAATGACCATCGAGGAACTGCTGGTACGCTACGGCCAGAACCTGAAACACGCTGCTTCTATCAGGTAGTTTAATAAATCCATGATTTGCATTTTATTTCAACCTTCCATACAGGGACTGACAGCGAGCCGCTCTACTGCCATCATTAAACAGTCACTGCTTAAGTTTAACCTCACTTGGACACTTTGTTTCTCACAGGATTCCTGTCCTAAAGTGCAGGTTGACTCGATTGTTTCTTATCTAATTCTAGTATGGCAGCTAAGAAGGCATCTTGTCCACACAACAAGGCCTCTGATGACAAAGAGGAAGGAGGGGAAGGCGAGAGTAAGGACAGCCTAAATGGAGAAGTTGCGGAGGAGAGCAATGGAAAGGCGAAAGGTGATCAAGCACCTGCTGGGTCCAAGCTGCGAGCCTGTCGGAGAGCAGGAGGAGGAGGTGATGGCAGTGATGTCTCCTCTGCAGGTAAGGAATTTCAAATGTATTTCTGTCTGCATTTCTTTCACATGTAACACATTATTTAACATTTAGTTTTGAAAGTGTACTGTATTTTTCATGAAATTACTGTTACATTACATTCACAACAACTGTTGCATTTACAACAAAGTTCTGAGTAGAAGCATGGGATGGCACTATTCCTCCAAAGTCCTCTCTGTCATTCTCCTGTCTGCACCTCCCGTCCAACATTTTATCTCATTCTTCCTCAACAGCAGCAGGCAGTGGAGGCTCTGGAAGCTCCAATGGAGAAGAAAAGGCTGGTAAAACAGAAGGAGATGCTGGTCCCTCTTGTTCATCCTTGTCCTCCAAAGCCCCAGGAGATTCCAAGTCCAGGTTCTTTGACGACAGTGAGTCTGAGGACGGAGAAGAGGAGGAGGGCAGCGAGGAGGAGGTAGGTTTGGGAAACCAGGATTTTTGGGATAGATAGCTAGACACACAACTAAGTGTTGGACATTGTCAAGTTGTTAAATGGAAAAAAATTGAAATACAAATGTAAAGAACATGAATGGGCATAGTAGAGCCCAGAGTTTCCGCATCAGTTCTCTCAGTGGAGAACAGAGCTGCAGACAGTAGTGTTGACTACCGGCCATTTTGTACTGCTGACACTGGACATCACAACAAGCCTAATGACCAGGATTACAGTTGAATATCATGTCATGGAAGTCTGCTATCATGCTGCAAATAATGCACAATATTTACGCAGCCATTTCTTGTGCATGTCCCGTAAAGATAGTTAAAGATACCCAGAAGTCAGTGTCACTTTATTGTATAATATTTGATAATTGTCAAATGTGTACATGCTTTAATTACCTCTAACCATGTATTTTTATTTTTTAGGATGGTAGTGAAGAGGATGAGGGCGACAGCAGTGAGTTGGAGGAAGAGGAGGATACTGAGGAGGGAGAGGAAGACTCTGAGGATGAAGATGAGGAGGAAATGTGTCTACCTGGAATGGATGGCAAGGAGGAGGTGTGTAAGAGATTCTATATAATATGGTGCAAACGTAAGGGATCCTTCTTATGATAATATGATGTCACGGATGAAACAGCTACGATGCAGTTGTGATCCATTTTAGATTTGTTTATAAGATGCATCCAATTGACCACTCAATTTTATTTTAATGCTTTACTTCCTAAATGTTGTAAATGGACATTCCTTTCTTGTTTCGGAGTGATGTTAATGGTGTGTGTTAGTGTATTTACTTCGGCCCATGAAATGAAGACATATGCACATTGTACTTTTTGTGAAGCATTTGCAGAGGCAGAGGTGGATCGGTAGACTATGTTTTTCAGTATGGGTCTTCCGGATTTGTTGTCAGGCTGTTAAAATAATTTAGAACATGTAACAAGTATAATACAGTGGATATATTTGGCCTACTGAATATCAGCCTTATAGAAAATGAACTTTGATCACAATGACATGTTGTAAGTCACAAATGGCAGCTGTAAACCAATCACCAGCCTGTTGGCATAAAGACTCTTAAATTGTTGTAGAGTAGTGTCAAAGAGAAAGTCATCATCAGTGTGTCATGTCTCTGTTTATAGCCTGGCTCTGATAGCGGTACCACAGCTGTGGTGGCTCTGATCCGAGGGAAGCAGCTAATTGTGGCTAATGCTGGAGACTCTCGCTGTGTGGTGTCTGAGCGCGGTAAGCCAGAAACATTTAACATCCATATTCCCTTATTGATAGAAACGCTGGAGTCTTGACCTGAAAATGATGCCTCAACATTACAAGACGTTTAAATGATTGACCTCAGACTGAAAGTTCGCTACCATGTTAGTCATGTTAATGTACATCAGCCATTGTATGCAGTATTCTGGTCCAGATGTTTAAATTAAAGGCTCTGCAGCAATCCTGAGGTATGAAATGTAAAGGCTGCTTCCGGTCTGCGTCCAGGCAAAGCTGTTGACATGTCGTATGACCACAAGCCAGAAGACGAAGTGGAACTTGCTCGCATTAAGAATGCCGGAGGGAAAGTCACAATGGATGGACGGGTCAATGGTGGACTGAACCTCTCCAGAGCTATAGGTGTGTGTTTGTCTTTGTTCTGTAAATATGGGTTTAATGAACTCCAACAGTCATGAGCAGATGAAATGTGCACTGTTCTGAGATGATATAAAGTGTAAGAAGAATGAGTTCTCTCTCAACAAGATCTTGGTTTATTGATTCCCTATCAGGTGACCACTTCTATAAGAGGAATAAGGTTCTTCCCCCAGAAGAACAGATGATTTCTGCGATGCCAGATGTCAAAGTTCTGACGCTAAATGAGGACCATGACTTCATGGTCATTGCCTGCGATGGCATCTGGTATGTAGCAGGATACAATAATTCATCTTAAAATTCACTGTTTTTAATCAGTTTGACATTTGATTTGTGCTTGTCGCTAACTGTTGAAGAAACCCCATTAAACTTGCCATAAAAGACCATTAAACATAATTTAAATTCCAGCTTAACAGCTAAAATGAAATTTGTGCATCCAAATTCAAATGCACTCATAAAATGTGCAGAGTAATTATCCATGTAATTATGCATTTAAATGTGGAAAGACTAGACATGCAATTTACGAAAAACTAAAGCTGCCTCCATGTGATCATCTACAGAATGGTGAACGCTATAAAACCATTCTTTAACGGAAGCAGAACTGGAGCTAGAGAAAAAAAACAGTTGTGATGCTAAGTCAGTCACGTTAGTCATTGACCTTTATGAGATAGTTTCTTCTGTGTAGTGTAGTAGTTGGGTCATCTGCTACTCAACACTGCACTGCATGTCAAAGCTACTTAACGCGATAGTTAAGAATTTTACACATACACAGTACTTGCCTTTGCTGCATCTTGCATACATAGTTGGTTCTCCACGTTTGACCTCTCCCTGTTGCTCGAACTCACTTAACCAGGAGTGTGCTGCTCCAAATTCAAGTGAAGTGAAGTGCATTCTCGAGACAGCTAAAGAGTTGATCGATCAAAATTCCAAACTATTACTTACAGCCCCATGCAGTCAGTGCATACACAAGCTGAATGTTTCATGTTGTGATCCTTTTGCAACAAAACATAAGCCTGGAAGTAAATTGGATGCCTTGTCAAGTTCAAGATGTCTTTTGTACTTGGTCTTTAAAAACATTATATTCCACCCTAATGCATCCTTCGGACTTGAAGTTGTTTTCTTGCTTTGGTCCATCTCCCAGCCTCTCTGCTGTCCAAATATTACTTTTGGCTTCATGATCTGTTTGGCTAGCATCCATTGCCTTTGATACACCCCTTACCTGTCATTCAATTGTGTTTTCACATCTGTGTGCAGGAATGTGTTGAGCAGCCAGGAGGTTGTTGACTTCATCAGTGAGAGGATCAAACCAGACCAGAGTGGCAAAGCCAGGCCCCTCTCCTCTATAGTGGAAGAGGTCAGAACTCATGTCATGGCTGCAGTAATGCTTATGTTGACACGTGTATATAATGTTTGCATCTTCTGCAGCCTTATGCTTCTCTAATGCTACAACAATATCATATTATTTAATTGGTATGTCAACTCCAATCAGGTGCAATAATCCAATTTATAGCAATAAGCATTGTCCCTTGAGGGTGTAAAGACATAATTCTTCCAAACCACTTCTCCCAAAGTCAGACTTCAGTTGTCAGTCAACTTTATATAAGTAAGCACATTGAGAGTACAAGGACAACCACACATGCCACCCTGTCCTCTATACAGCCCTTTACACACGTGAAAGACAGAACGACAGGAATTCCTGGTGTGGGAATGCTCCCTTTCATACATAATAGCCGTTACTTTTCTGTTCCCACTTTACTTTACGATTTGGAGAGAATAAAGTAGAAAAAGAAACCAGAATGTGTTGTAAAAGTATGCTGGGTTTTTAATTCTTATTATCTCTGACTTAGTCCGTTTTCCAGACATTTCTTTTAGTAACTTGTGGTTTCTAGCTGTTAATATATAACTTTGCATTGTATTAAGTATTCTTGATCAGTTAAAATAATCAGATAAACATTCTTGCCCTTTGTGGATGCCTCCTCAATGTTTTTGTGTCTTGGCAGCTTTTGGACCACTGTTTGGCCCCTGACACTTCTGGAGATGGAACAGGATGTGACAACATGACCTGCATCATCATCACTCTCCAGCCACACCCCTCCCCTGTTCATAGCCAACCAGAAGACTCAAAAAAGAGGAAGGTCCAAGAGGAGGCAGAAGGGGTCGAGTCTGAGAAGAATGGAAATGACAGCAAAAAGGCAAAAAATGACTAAAGGGTGGATAAACTGTTCTAGAGGGAGCAGCTGGTCTCGAGCTACCCAAGAAACTTCAGAGACGCGTTCTGATTCAAATTAATTCCTTACCTCACAAAAGTCAACTCCAACAAAAAATATAATTCACAAATGCTATAGTTACGTTCAAAGATCAGTTGAACAATGATTGTGTTCTGGTTTATGTGGATTTTCACTCTAATATCCCCTACAATATTTTGGTGTTGGAATGAAACTGGACTCACCTTTATTCGCTAAATCCAGAAGAGGCAGACTTGCCACCCAATGGCATGCTGAACAGCACATCACATATTATGTGTTTATTATTAGAAGGAAGGTGCAGGAATGGTATATTGTCAACAATTATTTTCATTAAGAAACATGCAGAGTGTAAGTTAGTAATTAAACGGTAAAATTCTTAGGCTGAACCCCTCCTCAGCGTAAAACTGGATGGAGGAGCTGCTGTTTGGCTGGGAAACAAAATTTAAAACAAATAACAATGCAAGTCCAGCATCTCACAGAACAAGACACTTGCATTAAACATTTCTGTGCCTATTTTTGATTTTGATATCCCAGTGTGAATTTTTTTTTCCCGGGCAGTTTGTGAGAGATGATTAGATTATTATTATTATTATTATTATTATTATTATTACCCACCAACATGAATAACTGGTACTGGTAATAATAACTGGTAATTTTGGTACTCAATTTCTCCAGACTGCCATTTTGTTTTTCCTCCATAATCACCTGTTCACATTCTGGCATGTGCAGATAATCTAATAGCTTTTCTTTTTTCTTTTGGTCCAAGTAATACCCACAAATTCACAATAGAGCCATGATTCTGCCTTTCTCTCCATTCCTGTGTTGTGTCTTGTCTTACTTGTGTCCCTCAATATTTAGTTTGGGGAGCTGGTGTGCTTGTTTTTTTGTTTTTTTCTTTAAAATGTGTCAGATAGGACTTAAATCGGAGGTAAATCTTATCTGTATATGTATGGCCACCCAGAGAGTGTGCGACATAGTGTTATCGTTCTGTTCTGTCCCACACAGAACATTTGTCAACAGGACTCTTCCGTTCTCCACTCTATTGACTCTGCCTGCCCTGCTTTCATTGTAATATCTGTCCAAAATTCTCTACAGTATGATGTATTTTAGGTAAAGAGTGATTCCACTCAAATACATTTCTGTTATTGTTCAATCGATCTCCCAACAGTTGGTTGGGGTTTTTTTTAAGTGAACCCGCCTGAGCACATTTCTGGAAGGTTTTGACTTTGGACTGGAGAGGATGCACCCAAGTTATCTGAGTGGAAATATGATTTGAAGTCCAGCACACCAGGACGGTCACTGCTAAGATTGTTATTCTGTATTTGCTGAAGGCTCATTTAAATAACGTGTAACTGTACGTTTGATTCTAGTGTACTATTTTGTCACCTTGCCCTTTTTTTTCTGTACATAGTTTTTCAATACTTGTAATTGAAGAAAAAGAAAATGCATTTTCTTTGTAATTGTAAGTCAGTGTGACATTTTGGTGCATACTCTTTTGACACCAGTATGTAAGTAAATACAAATACATTTTTAAAATAATGAGACACCAGTATTCCTGTCTCTTTCTTTACAGATGACCAATGCTGCAATGGCTCAAACATCTTTTAATCTTGACTCTTTGTCTGTGAAACTGACAAAAGTATCCGTCATCATGATCCATACTGTGTCTTCTGTTTGACTGTAGCAGACAGTTGTAGAGAAGCCTGGTACTTATTTAGTAGTATAGTAGTACTTATAGAGTAGAATGTATTAGACATATATTTTTTAGTTCATTCTATTCTAAAAGTAACAAGATATTGTGCAGTGTCTTCAATTGGCTGTTGAAATTGTTTAAATTTAAAAAAATCTTTCTGACCAAGTTACTGTGTAAAGTCGAGTCATATTATCCTATCCTATTTTTATCCTCTGCATACATCTTATTTGCTTATGGATGGGTTTGTCTCCCCCAATGCCAACTGAATATCCAAAGCATCTCCAATGTCATTGCACGTAGAGCAGCGAACCCCCCCCAATATTGGGATATTAGATCTTATACTTCTACTTCTGCATTAAACGTCTATGGTGAATAGGTCCCCCATAAATTTAAGTATGCAGGTAATGATGCATAGCATTTAATGATCTAAGTATGTAAAAGGGACACCAGGTGATATTTGACCTGTGTGCCTGTAGATGGCAGCAAAGACATTTGGGCTGGCAAATTTATTGTGTTCTGTAACCAGGTAACCCATCAGATGGCGGACCCCTACTATGAAGGAACAGCAGATTAGCATATTTTCAAAAAAACATGAAAAAACATAATTTCCCATCTGCCTCTGGTCGTTTTGTTCCACCCTGTCATTGACTCCACTTTACTTCGGGTGGTTGCACTGCTCTCTGAAGATCCCTGACATTACAGGAACAATAGAAAACAACACGGGAAACACGCTGTCCTTGGAATCTAAAAATGTCTTTGCACACCGCACAAACACACACAGACAGGATGTTTTCTTCGGTATGGCTGTGCTGATCAGCAAGGTCAGTGGTGTGTCTGCCTACAGTGAAAGTGCAAAGTTGCACAGTGATATGCTCAAAATCCCATTCAGTTCTCATTCATACACAAAACAGGAAACAAACGGAACAGACCGAGATACGTTTGATATTATATCTGTGTGGATCTGACTGCTGTGTCTGTGATTGCACATTAAATATCCAGAGTCGCCACAGCTGCAGGCCTTGTTTTACCCAACAGAAATCAGACTGTGAATTCTAAACAAATTCTCGACTAGCAAGATAAATGAACATTTGTCATACGGTGAGGCCACGATCGCTCACCGTGTACCGTTTTCACTACACTCACTATAAACATGTTACTAAAAGTCTGCCACTATACAGCTGAATGGTGTCCTTGTCCAGTGTGTGTGTGTGTGTGTGTGTGTGTGTGTGTTTGTACGCTTGTGTGTGTGTGTGTGTTTTGGGCGCCGGCTGTGTCTCCAGGCTCTTAAACTTGACTTATGACTGTGGAAGGGAACCACAGGAGTAGACCGAGCTAGCCCAGCAGTTATTGTATGGTCTGCGTGTGTGTGTGTGTGTGTGTGTGTGTGTACTGTCAAGCCAACAGGTCTTTTATAGAATGTTAGACCACAAGAGCAAGTTGTAGGCAGACACTGTAGGCATTCATCAAGTCTCACTCTGTCCCTGACTCTCTCCTCTAACTGCCTTCACATTGCACACAGTTCAGCACTTGCACACACACACACACAGTCACACACATTGCAGACACCATCATTTTCAAGGTAAAGATTTTTATATATATTTTTGTCACAACCATGCACATCTAGCCTCTGAATATTAAACCTCATAATGAATGTTTGTTAACGTTTGTACGAGTTTTACTGAAGCCTGAACAAAATACACACCCTTGTGTCCTGACATATGGACTCACTCACTCATTCACTAAAAACATGTCACACAAATGGACGCACAGACACACACACGCACACTCAGAGGGGAAATGGAAGTTGTCACAGTCAGCTGTTCTGTTCTCTTGCTGACAGGATATGCCAGCTTGTCAGTTCCAGACACATCCTTTCTTTCTCTCTCTCTCTCTCTCTGTGTGTGTGTGTGTGGGTGTGTGCATTTTGCACCACAAAGCCTTGAGTAAAAGTAGATATCTCATTCAAAAATGATTTTGTTACAGGTAAAAGTTTCACATGAGAAACAAACACAGTAAAACACATTTAACTACTCAACAACACTTGATGCCCCTATTGCCATGGTAACACCTGCATCATACGGTTGTAGTCATGATTCACCCGGTTAATCTGCACTGATTTCTGGTACTGACCTCTCTGTCTGTCAGTTTCCACCCTCCCTGCTCCTCCCTCTGTCCCCCTGACCGCACGTCACCTGACATCACACGGCTTCCCATCAGTCTCCTCTGTATCCGTACCCGTCTCTTGCGCTTCGGTATCTGTCTGTTATCTTGTGTTCTTGAGTCTGTCTAGCTTCAGTACGGTGCCTGTAGTATTCCAACCTTGTGAACTCTTCTGGTCCTTTTTGTGTCTTGTCCTGTTACCTGGTGCCTGACCTCAGTCTGATTCAGTTTGTGAGTATTTTTCAGTCTCGTCCCTTTTGTTCCTCTGCCTTGGCAGATTATTATCCTTTTACCAACCATAAGCCTTTTTGATCCCTGTATTTGTGTCGACTTTTTGTCTCTATCTCCAGCAAAGACTGAGCTAAATAATAATACGGTGTGGTTTTTAACGACAACATACATCCAATAAAAAAACCCTTCATCAATGAATAAATTCAAGTTAATTCAAAGGAGCCATTGTCCGTTCTAAAAAAAACTACAGATCCATCTCCAGCTTTCTATTTAACTCTAAAATTACAGAAAAGCTTTGGCGCTAAGGAACTGTTAGAGGCTTATAACATCTTTGATCAAATCCAGTCTTCCAGGTTTTGAGAGCAGCACAATACGGATGCAGGCTGATTTCAATGTAAAGAACATTGGTACATTCTCCCAAAACATATGGAATCACACTTAGCATTGTAATTTACTCTGAGCCCTTTTATACATCTTAATGTCCTTCCTGTCACCACGCCACTTCCCCTTCCTCTGTCCCTCCCTCCGTACCCTTAGTCCTCCCGTCTCTCCGAGTCATGGGCACTACACGCTGATCATTAAGTTTAAGTGTTATTCTCCTTTATCACAGTGTAGTCTCGCTTACCAAACAGTTGCCAATCAAACTGAAGAAGTACCGCGCAAATACTTTTTATGGAGGAACAAACTAACATACACCAACACACATATATGAATATATTTATACATATAAGTGCTCAACCACATCTACACGAGTGTACAAACAAAGCACAATGTAGAAACGGATTGACTGAGCTGTGTTCAAGAAGAACTTCAACAAGTGGAATACAGGCACAGCTCATAATTCACAAACACACCTGTTAATACACATGTATGGAGACAGAGCGACATTTGCAAGTAAGTAAACACACACACAGGGTAGAGACAAAGATAAGAGACAAATGGCCTGCTGGATTTCACTTCTTGACTTTGTTGTTCCTTTTCCCTCTCACAGCCGTTCTCATGATTTTTCTATATTGGTATTAGCTAAACTTGTATTGATCGAGATATTAAAGTAACACAAATCTGGTGCAATAAATGTGGAGACCCAGAAAGTGTCTTTCATAAATGAATTGAATGTGAAACCTCACAGTAAGTCTGAATGCTGATGAACTGCCTACAAGTTTAAGTATTTGAGCATTACTCAGGATGTGTGTGTCTATGTGTGTGTGTGTGTGTGTGTATTTACTGTCATTCTGGATGAATTTCTGGCCTTGGCCTGGAGATTTTTTGGCGTGTGGGGTCTTATTATAGTGTGGTCAGAGATTCCACTGACACACACATTGATGAGGAGAGGGACAGTTACTTTGTGGGAGTGATGAAGTATGTCTGCTCACAAACTGCAGAAACACTGTTAAACAAGATGAATCAAACATCTGGCACAATAAACAACAGAATGAATGAGCCAACAATAATACCCTTACGTAATCCTGTTCTTGGTCATAACGACCTTTGTCAATTTTATGAAGTAACCGATGAGGAGAACCATGATTGAAATAATTCCCATCACTCTGCAGTGGCAGCTGTGCCTGCCAGACCAGTTGGTGTGAATTTGAACTTTGTTTACATTGTAGAGAACAATCAGAAGAGCAGGCCTGCCCTCCAGTCTTATTTAATGCTCCAGATTGATATAGAACACACAAACAAGTACTCAGTATGTGAGTCACACCAGCTGAGCAGGCAAACCACGTCCATAATTAATGGAAAGTATAATCCTCCTGGTGCTCCCACACACGTGTTGTGTTGTATTTTGTGTTGTGTGTGTGTGTGTTGACTTGCTAAAAGGGCACGTGGGCAGCTTGTTTCTACGTCTGCCCTGGCATGTATTTGCTTGGGAACAATGAAGAATATTTTCTGGTCACTCGTTCACTTGGCTCATACTGCAGGTCCAAATTCAGCACATCCAGGCATTCCTCTCATATCCTGGCAAATATTACACGACAGGAAATAAACGAAATGTAATAAAAGAACGTCTGTACCTGAATCAAATCATACTAATTTCATAACATTGAGCATAATATGGAAACTTTAACCTCTTAAACCTCTTATAATAGACACCAAATGAGTAACTTTAATTATGCGATTTGACTTTTCTATGTGGTACAATTAATATTGATAGATTACTGATGCAAAAAAGGCCGTTAAGTTTATCCAAAGTTATTTGCATAACCCTGAACTGCTCTCAGTGTATTCAATTACCTCTTAATAAACCAGTGTTTCAGTGGTTAAGCATCTGGGTTTCATTCTGGTTAATAAATGTCTTTTTGCATAACTCGTGCTAAGAGTTTATCAATAGCAGAGTTTTCTCATTTTTTCATCCTTCCCACAGTTTTCTTTAGTGGTTTGTAATGAGTATTGCAGCCCTGTGTGACGATAGACATTTACTCTTCTTACATAGTAAATTTATACTATTTGCACATTTGTATATTCATCGTGTGATCCCAACAATTCTGCTTCTCTCCACAGCAGAATCATCTTGTGACCTGCTGTCCCACGAACGAGCTCTATGCTCCGTATGTAGCACACAGCTCTTAATAATCACATGGACTCTCGGCTAATAATAGGATCCATTTCAAGATCTCAGTTGAAGGTCAAAAACAGCCAAAATGTCACTTATGAACCATTTCCAACAAACCCTCAGTGGCAGCAGCAGCTCTTTTAAAATAGTGTTGATGGCCTTTAGTGGTTCAACATTTCAAGAGCTCTTCCCAAACAAGGAGAGAATGGGCCTCATTCTATTCCCACACTGGTTTCTCAGGACTGATCCAGTGATGAAATGGCAAATGTTTGGCACAAAACCATGCCACACATGATCTTTCCTGCTCAAAAATATCCCATGAAAAACGATCATCCCTCCCTGATCCAACACGCAGCAGTTAATCTGACGTCCAAAACGCACTTACACTACCAAAACACATCATACACATCAACAATGTCAAAGCCTACATTTAATACGTTTGAAAACAATAAGTAAACATTAAACTATTCTTGGTTGCTGAGTTTGAGTGAGAAAAGAATTTTAGAACTTTGTTGTCAAAGATTGCATTTTCATTTTGCTTAATAAGAGAGTCCATGTAGTCTGCTGAGATAGGAACAGGTTTTAAAACAATAACGTGGTACAGAGAAACACAGGTAACTCGATGCTGGAGAAAATGTACCGCTGTAACTGTTAAACCCGCGGGGGCTGCCCCTCTCTCCTCCTGTCCTCTGTCACAGGGACTCATTAGCTACAGTGACGCATTGAAGCAGCCACTTTGAACTCTGCACTGCTGAAAGCGGGCCTCTCTCGCTCTCTCTCTCTCTCTCTGAGTTGAAAACAAGACAAAAGTTTTGGCGCAATGCCACAGCCTGGTCAGTGGGAACTTTGTGTGTGTGAGTGTCTGTTTGTGAGTGTGTGTGTGTGTGTGTGTGTGTGTGTGTGTGTGTGTCTGCCAGCTGGATACATCTGGTTTGGAGGCCACGGAGGGAGGCTGTTGTCTCCCACCTCTCAATATCAGCTACTAATCCCTGTTTCCCAGAAGAGTGTGTTTTTGTGTGTGTGCATGTGCATATGTGTGTGACTCAATCCAGATATTTTTCCACTTTCTAATCTGTAGGAGTTGATTGGTGATTCAACACTTTGTACCGTCCACATCACTTTCACTTTTACAGTATGAATGTGTGTTTCTTATTTGTAATTTTCAGGTTTGGAAAGTCAGCGTTTTTGAAATCCAGCTGCAATTTCAAAATGTGAGTTTCACAATAAATAAAACAATAAAAAAAAATCTTTTTTTTTCTGACTTTAATTTTGTCTCTTTTGTCTGTCATGTTCTGCTGTTGTAGTTTATGAATGTTTAGAGTGACGCGTTTATGAAAATGCACTTGCAGTCTGTCAGCTGTCGTCCATTGTTATTCTACATGTGGAGAGGAGGGCAGCAGGTGGAACATGGGCCGGGGGGCTGCAGTGTGTTCCTGTGTAAACTGTGTAAATCACACACACTATGAACTTTGAACAAGTGCAAATATACACACAATCACAATCACAAACACAAATGTTACTGTATTATTCAAATAAACAACTTCCTTTTCAAGGTCTCCAAGCAGTGACAGAGGGCAGAAAATGAATGATGAAAGAAGAAGAGGAATAAAACTAGACAGATTGTGTGTGTGTGTATGTGTGTGTGTGTGTGTGTGTGTGTGCGTGCGTGCGTTTGGGACAGAAAAAAAGGTTAAAAGGAAAGAGATTGTGCAAAATAAACAAAGAGACAAAGAGGCTGATAGGGAGACAAAGAATGAAACAAGAGATAGGAAGTGTGTGTGTGTGTGCGTGTGTGTGTGTGTGTGTGTAGCAAAATAGTAAAAATTGAATGAACAGAGAAAAACCCATTCAGGCCGGTTTCACTTGTTCAGCAAAGATTCCTGTATATGTCTTCCTGTGTGTGTATGTTTGCTTCTCTGTGTGTGTGCGTGTGTGTGTCAGAATGACGCACGATTTCAGATTTTCCCTTCGCTTCACAATCTGTTGGACAAAATGCTGGATTGTGTGACATTCTAAAAAAACAACCCCCTCTGACTGATGTAGCGGTTTGTATCTTTGCACTGACACTCTGTGTTGTAAAAATCCTCACAAACTGAAGCACCGTCATTTGAGTAATATGTGTTCGAGCGGCGTATTCTTTTCAGACTAAATTCTGTGGCGATGACGAATGCTATTATTTAAAGAGTTTATGCACATTTCTGAAGCCAAATGGGGAGGTCTAACACTGTGTTTATAAAGTATGTAGTTGACAGAAACCAATTTCTGTCTGAGTGTTTTGCTAACGGCAGCACAGTTAGCACACACACTCTCAGAGGCCTATCAGTTCTAGCTGTGTGAGACTGTATGAGTGGCAAAGTTGCTGTAATATTAGCAACGTGAAAGTCAAAAAATGATGCAAGTGCTCGGCTAAATTATTTTGTGGCTATTTTGAGGCATTACAGTTTGTTTGGTATGAATGTTTTGGTGTTGTTCTTCTTTAGTGCCTTTGTTCTATTTAGCTAGCTAGCTAGAAAGCTAAACGTAAGCTTTGACATAATTAGCATGACCTATGTCGGTGCTATTAGTGCGTTAATTTACTAACAGCAAAAGTGTAACCACTGCAGGTACTCCTACAATGAAACAACCAATCAGGGTCATGGCTAATGGCTAAAAAAAACTATTTATTCTAAAAAATGACAAACTGAGGGGCTGAAAACGCTGCAAAAACTGGGTTTGTGGGTTCTCAAATTCCATTTAAAAGCCCGAGGGAACATTAGTAACTTGCAAATATAGAACAAAATACGTCACTTTGAAAAACATCAGACAATAACAAGAACAGGCATCACTGGGAAACTGTGCACAGCGTGGTGTGAACTGGAGCTGTTTTCATGCACTTCTATGAGAGCAGAGGGCGGAGAATGCTCGCATGTCTCAGAAGTTTGACTTTTCAAGAGCATTTCTCCAGAGCTTTCGATCATTCATCAAGTTACTGATATCCACGGGCGAGTTGAGCTCCACCCTCGAAATCATTCATGCTAGCGTAGATAAGCTAACGACGAGCTGTTTTCTATCAGCAAAGTGAAGAAGTGAATGAACCAAAACAAAAGTTGTGCACAAACAAACAAGAGCAACAAGACCAATCTTTGGGCCAATTATAGCCCCAAAAAAAAAATCAAAAGCTGAGGAGTGCCCCGTGTAAACTTTCTAAGTCTTGTGGACATGAAATGAAATGAAATAGTTCTTAAGATCTGCCGCTGTAGCTCTTTTCAGTTTTGGAGTGTGGTCTCACTAACCAGCTGTGAAGTCTGTTTATGTATACAGAACCATCATTTACTACGACGGACGCTGGCCTGCAGGGAACATGACTGTAGTTTGCGCAACATGCTGCTTTCTGTGTGTGTGAGATACAAGGACATGACCAAAGAAAGAAAGAAAAAGAACCAAAGAACCAAAGAAAAAGAGGTTTTATTTCACTGTCTGACACTCTGTGTAAGATTATTTATTTCTGTTTGTGTTTCACTTCTCCCCATCTGTCGCTCTCATGTGCTTTTCTTCAACTGACTCGCTCTTTTTGTAACACTCACACTCGCAGGCACACACACACACCGCAGCTGTCGACACATATTGATTGGGTTTATAGCTTTTTAGGAGAGTGGAGGTTGTATTTCAGCTCAGTTCGTTAAGAGTCACCGCTGATGTCACCCTGGCCCCTCTTTATGTTATGTAACCAAGACACACACATACACCCACCCACACACACACACACACACACACATAGGGAGTGAGAGAGAGAGGCAATAAATCCTTTTTTGTGCGTGTGCATCAACATTTTGCAGATATAGCCGACTAATTGTTGAGTGTGATATGGTGATATGGTGATATGGTGAAAGATTCAGATCAGCACATTCTGGAAATTATTTTCAGATGAGATTTTTACAGCCTGTTTTTACAAAGTTCGAGTTTGACCTTCATCGGAAAAGCCGAACCTGATGCGTTACACAAGCAAAATTACGGTGTTTGCCCCTTGATAATGTGAATTATGTCAGTGTAAGTGAATTGAATTTGTTTCAGTTTTGCGGTTTGTGTTGACCAACACAAATCAACTTGTTAATGGAATGGTTTAGAAAGGATGCATAGAAAAAGGGTTTTTATCAAGCTTCACTACTTTTAGGGTCGATGTGGTTTGGTCTACATGAGGTGATGTTTAGATTACACAATGATTTTTTAAGGGACCACTGAAGGAGAGCAAATCTTCCTCACGGTATGAACCGTTTTAGACTGACAAATAAACAGCTTTGACAGAGCTAAGTTGGTTCCTGTCCCTTACACACACACGCACACACTATTTCCACCCCTCAAGAACAGAAACATGCCACTAACCGAATGTCACATGACAGCATTCAAAATGAAACTCTTGCCTAACCATGAGGGTGAAAGGAGAGAGCCTGTTTACAATCATCCAGTCTGGGTGTCTGGGTGATTTGTGTGTTTTGCCTTTGTGTGATTGTGTGATCACAGAGCATTTCGAGTCCTTGAATGTGAGCTCTGTGGCTCCTCCCACCTTTAATCCAATCTCAGCCCCTCTGTTGGCTGTTACACTTAGTTATCACTGTGCTTTTTCCATTCTGGTTAATTTTCAGTTGGTTCCTGACTGATATTTGTTGTTTCTGGAGACAAACTATGAAAATCATCTTTCGCTTCAATCACAAGCAGAAAAACTCAAACATGTACTTTGACATATTTACTTTATATTCAGGTCAGATTAATTTGAACTGTATATGCAGATTTAACAGGTTTTAACAGTGGGCACATGTAGTACTAAGGCTGAAAAATCAATACCACACAGAATGTATGATGCCAAATATTCTTTATTTCTCAGGATATAAAACTTCTGTACAAATATGACTTCATTGTCAGACATTCTAAGCTAAACAGAGAAAGTAGTGTGACCAGAGGAAGGTACAGTTGTATCTGTTACCATGTTTTTACATGAAGTAGAGATGGTTTATACATTTTCAGCTTCTCAGCTCTTGTCTCATGGGATGAGCTCAGGATGACTCGCCATGGATCAAACTCAATAAAACAAGTAAATCCTCAGAATCTCCGCTGTCCCAGATTGTGTCCTCTTATTTAATTATCAAAAGAAAACTGAGCCGTCAGTTAGGAATGCAGAAGTGTTAAGGACCAAATAAAGTGTCCATGTTCATCTGATGGTGTCATCAAAAAATTACAAAAATATCTTGATCTGTGTCTGTATGAATTAGTTTCATCCCAGTTGGATGCCTGAGGTTACTTGGGAATTGTTGCCAAGCTTGGCAGGAAAACTGGCAGGTCTCTTGGTACACTTGTGTTATCCAGCTGCAAGTATCCTTTAGCTCAATAAAACTACAAAAAACAGAAACTCAAAAGAACAATCTCTCTTATGCATCCATATTGTTCACACCAATATAACTAACATACATCAGTAAGATGTCCCTGAAGGACTCCAGAGATACAACGAGTCCATCCCCATAAAGACGGTTTCATCTCCAACCCTGTTCAGATTGGATACAGATCAGTTGACTGTCTTTCCCTGTCCATCCACACAAAAGTCAGATCAGTGAGCTGACTGTGTTTACATCCACTCACTACATTTACATGAACCTTAATACTCTGATTATCTCTCTGTTCCTCCTCCAAGGCAAAAATGTAAATAAGATATAGGAGGAATAAATAGGATTCCGTTAAATCCATCAAAGATACACAATGTGCTGTGTATTCAGAGAGAGAGGAGAGACCACCTGCTGTGGACATGCATGGGGAGGAGGCTAACTCTGACTATTACCATCACAAACCAGACAAAAACTGTTTACAAATGGATGACTGATCAAATGTATAATCAAAGGCATTAGT
>OMNV01015935.1:119614-152957 GCA_900303265.1 Brotula barbata | reverse complement strand
GTTTAAAATAAACAAATAAAACCAATGTTTTAACCTGGTCGTTCTTTAGTTTATTTTTTATGTTGTTATATTTTTCAGTTTTGTTCTCATTCATCAGTGTCTTTTATCTCGCCACTAGTCTGTACTAGTGTTGACCGTGACTATGGACAGGACGTTTGCGCCACCCAGTGGACAAATGGAAACAGAATCACAACGTTATTTTGTTTCACATCATATTATTTTTTATTATTTATAGTTTACTCATAGCCTCAGATGTGCGACTATAATACAATATAAATATAGAGATTATGTCTCCGTACACTTAATTGTGTAATATTGCATACAAAGTGGATAGTTTTTTTCTGAGAGTTGCGGAACAAAACACCCGTGTTTCCGCCCGGTTGCATTTCAGAGAGGGACGCGTGTACGTCGCATGTGTTGTTGTTGTTATTATATTCTCTGATTATTTTGCCGACATCAAATGTCCAGTGAGGGGAACGCGTCCGCGGCAGCCGAGGTGGTTCTGGGCTTCCTGGAGGAGGCGGACCCCTGGCGGCTTCAGGCGCCTCAGTTTCCCAGTAAAGTCGGAGGGAAACCGGCTTGGCTGAGCCAGAGAGGCCCGCCTGCCCTACCCGGACTGGAGTGTGGAATCTGCCGCCTGCCCCTGGCCTTCCTGCTGCAGGTTAGAGTCCCGGAGGATAGAGGGATGGACTTTTAAGTGTTGGCGTGTGCATGTTCGGCGTTGTTCTTCTGGTTTCTCTCCTGGAGCTCCTTTGGTGTTTTTATGTTGTTTACCACCCTCCCTCTTGTTGCAGGTCTATGCACCGATTTCTGGTCAGCACAAAAGTTTCCACAGAACGCTGTTTGTGTTCTGCTGCAAAACTCCAGAGTGCTACTCACCCCACGACAGCCGCTGCATCAAAGGTACCTGTGATCATCTCCTCTCCTCCGTTCATCGGGTGTTCTCTTCTTGCGTTTCTTATGTATTAGACAGATGTAATACAGTCTGATTAAGTTTTTTGGTCTGTGTTTCCTCCTGTATATCAGTATTCAGAAGCCAGCTGCCAAGGAGAAATGAGTTCTACCCATACGACCCTCCTCCAGGTGTGTACTCATCACACTAACACATATTCATATTCGTTTAATTAGTTATTTAACCAAAGTGCTTGTTTAAATGTATGTCAGAAATGATGTAATGCAGTTGAGTTTGAGAAAGAATCAACTCAGTGTGCTTGGAATCCTGTGTTAGATAGATTTCACTGAAAACAAACAACCATACAGAAAGAAGGATTTCTGGACTGTGTTTTTTCTTTTTTTAACTCTTCAGAGGATGACCCCCCTAGTGATCTGGAGCTGGAACAAAGTGTGCTGCCCATCTCTGGGGTGAAACTGTGTTGGATATGTGGCTGCCCCGGTAACAAAGCCTGCTCCCGCTGTCACAGTGTAACTTACTGTGGGAAACACCACCAAACCCTCCACTGGAAACACGCACACAAGACAGAGTGCTGCAGTAAAGGTGTGTGTCTCTGTGTGTGTGTGTGTGTGTGTGTGTGTGATTATATACCCTGGAAGCAATTCATTGTTGTACTACACGTAAAACAAAAGAAATCCAGCAATAATTTAAGATTTATTGATTTTTATCCTTATCATGATTCTATGGTTTTCATGGTCATTTGAAGAGACCACTGATGTTAGTAGTGATGTCATTATGATTATCTATTTCTAGAATTTGAACATTCTTTTTAAAATATCATATATTATATAAAATATCGATAAAAAGCATTTTATCTGACCTGAAACTTATCAACCGATTTTTCCCCCATTCTTTCATTCCAAGTTTAGATTTTCTGTTTTTTCATTTCTTGTATGTATAGATGCCTCCACCATCAAAATTTCTTCATTCCTCTTTCCTGAGTCTGAGCTGGTCACTGAGCCAGAGGAAGAGGAGAAGGACGAGACAGAGGACAAAAGAGAGGACAGTGCTGAAGAGAATGTTGACTGTTCCTCCTTGGCAGACAGTAAGCTTTAGAATGCTTATCATTTTCAAGCCCATTAGTCCATTAGGTCATCATCATGGTGTGTTTGTGTTTAGCTTTGCCAGAAACAGACCTGGAAGAGATGGCCATGCACGAGACTGAAGACAACAAAGTGTTCCAGAAGTTTAAGAAGAAAATTGCTCCCGAACCACACCAGGTGAAAAAAAAACGTACAGAGGAACAACAGCGGTCCTGTTGTTCACTCATAAATATTTACTTGCTATGTTATTTGGTTCTTGTTAAAAAAAAAATCATGGGAAGATACTTTCAGTTTTGAATAGGTTCTTCATTGTTGCTTTCCTAGAGCAGCACAGCAATGGATTAGCTTTCTGTTATTAATTTCAGGTGGTGCGTTATAGTCGTGGAGGCTCTCCCCTGTGGGTCTCTTCTCAGCATGTACCTTCAGATCAGGATATTCCACCATGCACCTGTGGCGCGACGAGGATCTTTGAGTTTCAGGTTTGTTTGGACCTCAACACTATGATCCCATTTCTTTCTCACACTGTTCAAATCTATGCAGCACACTTGTGAACAGAGAAGTAAAACATAAATCCCAAGCCCAGACGATAAATCTTAGTTTGGTGGGTGAATTGCAGTACTTCTGGTCAGATCCATAACTTTGTACACGTATGACTTTCTTACCCCTCAGCCAATATTCCTTGAGGCTTGCAAGTTAACAATGTCAGTGCAGATCCACCAACATAAATGGCTCAGTATTTGATTGGTGCAAGGACTGACTGTAGGACCTGCCAGCTCATGAAGACTGCATTCTGGGAAAGACAATTAACGGTTCATTGCAGTACATCTTAAATATGCAACCTCAGATTTAAGAAAGCAATTGTTGATGCTTGCATAGATTTGTCTTATTACCAAGAGTGCTGGATATGTAAAGTATCATGGTCAGATCCACCAGTTACACTCGGTTGTTGAGCAGTATATTTGCTGTAGACCGTATGTAATTTTGTTTTGGATTTTTTGTGTGGGTTTCTAGGTGATGCCCCAGCTGTTGAACAGTCTATGTGTGGACTCAACAGGTGCCAGTATTGACTGGGGGACACTGGCTGTTTACACATGCTCTGACAGCTGTGACCAGGAAAACCACTACTGTCCAGAATTTGTGTGGAAGCAGGACATCAGTTCAGATCAGCAAACACAGAGATAAAACATCTGCAATGTCTACAAACTGAGATTTGTTTATGCCAATTTTTCCTTGGTATATTCAATTAATGGGTTTCTGAGTGAAGAAACCTATTTCACTATAGTGTACTCCATTGCCAATTAATTTATCAGGGTATGTGTTTGTATAATGATCAGTGAAACAATCACATGACCATGTGCCTTGTAACTGCATATTGAAACAACATTTTAGCCAATGTTGCTGCTTCAGCTCGTTTTCTTCCAGCGAGAGAGTATAAATGCATATACACATTAAATTCTCCTGTTCTCTTTTGGACAGAAAGGTGAGCTCAAGTTTGCCAATTACCAATTACACTGTCCATTAATAATTTAGCTGTACATAAAATGCATTTCAACAGCTAAAGCTCATTACACCCGAGCTAGGTAATTTAAGACGTTGATATAAAATAGCTAAAATCTTTATCCTTCAGTCAGTTCCATTGCAGACATAAAATTACATCTGAACTTCAACAGCAAATAACATGGACATTAAGTTTATACAGGAAACAAACTAAGTTTGTTTGAATATAAGAAGCAGTTGGTAAGCAATTTGTTGTATGTACACATTTAATTGAGCACTGTACAGTACATTAACAAGTCAGAAACTAACCTGGACTGTGGTAGGATGGAGCTATGTGGGCTGCTACCAATCTGAGAATGTTGGATTGACCCGTTTTTACTCATGGTGAACAAGACCTTCCTAGAATGTTCTTTTTTTTTCCTCATTACCAAGGATGTAAGTGCCAGACAGTCAAATACTGCTGTTTTTTTATATGTGGCCGAGTAAGCAGAATTGACAACCAAGGTAAAATTACAAAAAGTTATTTTGTTAATACCCAAAACATTATACAATGCTCTTAAATATTGGTTGAAATGGGCAATAAAATACGAAAATCTTAACATGAGGCATGTCCCACCATCTTACTGTCGGATAATGCTTATGAACATGCGGCAAGACAAACTTTTACATAAAATTAAGAGCCTCTTCTTTTGTAAGAGCAACAGTGTCTCCCTCACTTTTAGGTCTGTACTCACATTGGGTCTTTATCCTCTTTACACTTACTAAAGGGGTTCCCTGTCGGCTCAAAAAGTTATTACAACTGAATATAAAAGAATGTTTCTGAAATTTAAGTATGAAACTTATTTGTAGAAAATGCTCTTTTAGACTTTGACTTGACTAGTAAAGAATGCTGTTGTGTAAAAATCAGCAACTGAATTTAAAATTTAACTCTCCATCTGCATTAAAATTACAACAGAACTGGTACCAGATGTCTCTGCATGTAGAAGTTGTGACGATAAAACCATCAAAAAAGAGCAGATTTCTTCCAAAGAAAAATCACTTAATTAAATTATTGAGCTAAAATATTAGCACGTATAAGGAATGTGAGCCTGAAAAAAACTGACACCTTAACAACAGGGGAAAATGAACAAACATAAAATGCAGTCTACAATATCTAAAAACAGCTTGAAAGAAAATCAAAAAGTTCCGGTCAGACTGTCCGCAGGCAAATCAGCAGCTCCTTTATGTCCTTAGAGTCTATGTACAAATAGGGATGTAACCAGGAGAGCTGAAAAATCCTGTCAGAATTGGGCAAAGCAAAGTGTTGTGTGTTTAAAATCTACCATCATGTGATCAAGACAAAGTGACAAGGGTCCATACTTTAAAAAATAGAAAAAAAAAAGACCGTTTGAAATGGCCCAGTTACATCCCTACGAACATCAGCTGCTTTAACAGTCTGCTCATAAAATTCAGTAAGAGGGACAAGTTGGGGAGTTGGTAAAAGGACGAAGTGGTGAGGTCTACATTGATTTCTTGAAGCCTTTTAGGATGGGATAGATGTTTTCAAAGGCCTCGTAGATCTCTCCTCTCACCTTGGCACCTACACACAAACACATAGAACACCCATATGTTAATTGTCAATATGACAATGAGTCATTATGTGAAGATGTTTCTGAGTGAAAATATTGACAAAACTCAATCATCCATTAAGTTGAAGCCTATGGGACTACAGACAAAGATGAAGGTATACTGCTGCATCTGACAACGTTTGGTTCTATGTGAAATAAGGAAGGCCTGCGCAGAAACCAAGCAAGGACTTGTAAAACATACAAGGGTGTCACGAGAACCTGAAACCAATGCAACTAATCCTCACCTAATTATAAAAAAGTAGAGTTTTGAGAGGGTCGTCTTATAATTGACCAACTTACCCGTTAGTACAACCTTCCCAGAAACAAAGATGAGCAGGACGATTCTGGGTTTGATCATTCTGTAAATCAGGCCTGGAAACAGCTCAGGCTCATAGCTGGAACAGACAGGTAATGATGTCATTCACAGAGTTTAATTAAAGTTGGCATCCATTCCTGTTATTAAGCAACCTCTCTGTTCCACAAGTCTAAGTCCAAGTACAGTTTGGCCAGAGGAGGAATGAATCTGCTGGCCATAAACAGAATGAAATTACCTGCTGAACTGCTGGTGGGTGAGGACCAGACCTTCCAGCCGAATCGGGAACTTCACGTCACAGCTACCAACCATGTTCTGAATCTTGAAGTCCAGGAATTTGGCAGGGAAGCCCAGCTTCTGCACCACGCGAGCATACTTTCTGGCTGCCAATCTTGACTGCTCCTCGCTAGAGACAGGGCAATAGAAGGTGTTGAGACAAGCAAATGAGAAAGGAGGAATGGAAAAATTGTCCCAGTTCAAGCCTTGACCCACTCCTTAATGCGTCCTGGTCATGTCTGCTATCATTACTGAAGCGGCTATACAAGTTCAGGTACATTATTTTCAATGAGGGATGTTCTGACCTCTTGGCTCCAGTGCAGACCATCTTCCCAGAGCTAAAGATAAGAGCTGTGGTTCTTGGTTCTCGTATTCTCATGATGACTGCAGCAAAACGCTGTGGAGAAGACAGACATGGCGATGATTATGAAAACGTGATAGCACTGTCTACAAATAAATTTGTCAAAAACAAAACAATAGCATCGCAAAGGTCAAACAGCCCTGAAATGTAGCATGTTCTTAAATGCTGAGCCTTAAAGCCTACACGTGTCTTAATTGGAGGAATGTATGTCCCATTAGACTGATGTTTTCTTTCAAATTGTGAATTTCCTGGCCTTCATAATGAATCATCCTTAATATCCACCCACATCTGTGACAAATTTTACTTTTCTACTGATAGCTGTTGAGATATAAGTGTTGTTCAACTGTATGCATCACCGGACATTTCCCTGTCCTGAACACTTGACTTAGCAGTATAGATTTAGAGTAACCTGTGCAGTCTCACCTTGGGGTTGTATTCTGCATTCCTGGCTCTCAAAGCGATCGTTTTAAGTTCCAGCTTACAGCCCAGATTCACAGTAGATACTATGTTTCTGATAGCAGGGGGAAATAATGAAAAAAACATTTTGAATAAAACAGACAGGGTTTACAAGTCCACACAGTAGGCATGACTTCAAATGAAAATCTTTTAAATGTAATTTTAAAATGGGCCCACATTTGGTTTTTCAGATTCACTTTCTAAGTATACATTTATTTATAAATGTTAAACAATTGAAATTAGTCATTAACAAAACTCACTCATGAATCAGCAACATGAATTGACATTTAGCCAAAGTTCCATTAGAAGATATTTTTGCCAAACATTTCAGAGGAATATAAAACATACTGCAGCTGGGGCACTATTCCAGAGCTCTCTGAGGCAGGTGTGGCCGGCGTGACGGGGGTCATGGGCGTCAAAGGGGTGTTGTAAAGGGGGGTGTTCCCTGGCAGAGCTGTGGTAGTTGTGCCCGTTACTGCCTGAGAATGAAAAAGCTGAGGGGTCTGGCCCGACGTGCCTGGAAGGCCTGTAAAAAAGGAAGGTGTTGTGAGCTTTTAAGATTTCACTGCTATGCGTTTACAGTGACATGAATGACCAACTGAGTTTTATGTGCAGACAGTGGAACTGTAGCAGTGGTGAGGAATATCATTGTATGTTTACCTGTGTTCGCCTGCTGTGCCTGTTGTTGCTGTTGCTGTTGCTGCTGTCTCTGCTGTTCCTCCAAAATCGACAAACTGTTGGTGTTCTGGACAGGCTGGGGTGTCAGGCCTGAGCCATATGGCATCATGGGACTGAAGATAGGCATGCCAGGAGTCATGGCGCCCTGCAACAAAATGAAAAGTGTCATGGTGTAAAAGCATAGCAGGAAAAAAATCTTAACTTTCATTTATTGTCAGCAGTAGCTCAGACTGATCAATGTATATTTTTTTTATTGTTATTTATGCAATAAAATCAATTTAGTAAAGTTGTTGAGGTTAACAGATGGCTGAGTGTGGACCAATAAATATGGTATTTTTTCTCCCTGGCGGCGCAGATTTAGCACATCAGGCTTAGGGCAGTATTTCAGATTTAAATGAGAAGACCATTTAAAGGCCAAGGCCATCCCAAGATTAAGAGCAGTGTCACAAGACCAACCTAAAAGATATTTTGTGCCCATGACCAGGCCCTTGGTCAAATACTACATAGTCTGGCAAAAGCCTGACAATTCAGTCCTGTACTGTGAACTAAAACCTGCAAAGATGCGATGAAACACAGGAGGGCTCCTGTGGTTTTCTCAGCAGAAAATATATAAATTAACACATTCAAAACAAACAGAACCAGACAAACAACCCAAAGTAAATGCATAACGACAGAGACTGTATCAATAAAAGCATACAAACAGGGGTGGAGGCATAAAATCAAGCAGGTGATTACTTCACTCTGTTGCCTCTGAGGCAGCACATACAATTGGAGACCCTTTGATACAGGTCAACTTAATATTTGACTTATGGCATCACTTATTATCATTGCATCATCAAACAATTGTAAATAATGTGTGACAATGACTGAGCAATGCAGCATGCCTTTCACCCAGGTTGGTGACCCTGTTCTAAGGTTTGTTTAGGTATGTGGTCTCATGCAGATTACTTTGTACTAATCAACGGTGACCTTGATCTTATACACATGTTGAATATTAAATCTGGCTCTTGGTGTTCAGGCATGTCTTTGAGGATGTGCTGTATGCACATGGTTGTCCTGGCCATTGTTGGAATTAAACTTTGAATTTTTCAACTAGTGTTACCTGAGGCGAGGCCAGGCCCTGGAATGCTGGCAGGCTGTTGTTCTGGTCCATGTCTCCAGCTCAACTTGCTGCCAGTCACACTGTCGCAGTAACGCTACACGTTAGCAGGCTGAAAGCTGTGGGACAGGCTGAGGTTTAACTCACAGGGGACAAACACCAACCAACCAGTCCGGACTGAAGTCTGGAGGAAACCTCCTGGCTCCTGCTCTCTGACCTGCAACAAACTAAAGTCTTGCCTACGAAAACAAAGACGAAGGAGAGAATAATTGGCCAAAGTGCAACATGAAAGTTCACGAAAACATTCGTGCAGCTGCAGTGGTGGCGCAATAGAAACTGTCTGTTTCAACTATTTAGCTCACTCTTCTACATTGGTGTTACTGAATCATCGTTATTATATTAGATACACTAAACTGAGCTCGAAAGTGTTATACGCAATCCGTGTCCCGGTGCCTGTAGTCAACCTGCAGTGATAACACAGCATAGCAGCTAACCGTTGAGCTAGTCTTAGCAACTTTAGCTAATGTTGCAAAGAATTTGTAACATTATGCACTAAAAAGAGCTTCCGCTGACTTTGACATTTGCCATTTCGTTATAAGATAACCATTATCGACTTACACTCACGGGGCCTCGGTTAAAATGAAATAAAATGGAAGTTAAATGAGCTTAGCGTCTATCTCATCCTCGCTTTTATTTAGCGCTCAGCCGCGTCTGCCGCCCCCGGAAATAGAAAGTTTACTTCCTGTTCTGTCACGGCTCTCCACAGACAGAGCAAAGATGGCGTCGCTGAGTGACAAATCAGTTTGGGACGAAGTGGAGGATGGAATCGGCGAAGAAGTGTTAAAAATGTCCACGGATGAGATCGTTCAGCGAACCCGTCTGCTGGACAGCGAGATAAAGATCATGAAGAGTGAAGTTCTCCGCGTAACCCACGAGCTGCAGGCTATGAAGGATAAAATCAAAGAAAACACGGAGAAGATCAAAGTGAACAAAACCCTGCCGTACCTGGTGTCTAATGTCATCGAGCTGCTGGACGTGGACCCCAATGACCAGGAGGAAGACGGGGCTAATGTGGACCTGGACTCCCAGAGAAAAGGAAAGTGTGCCGTCATAAAGACCTCTACACGGCAGACATACTTCCTACCGGTTATCGGCCTAGTGGACGCCGAGAAGCTGAAGCCTGGGGACCTAGTTGGTGTCAACAAAGACTCCTACCTGATCCTGGAGACCTTACCCACCGAATACGATTCCAGAGTCAAGGCCATGGAGGTAGACGAGCGTCCCACAGAGCAGTACAGCGACATTGGAGGTCTGGACAAACAAATCCAGGAGCTGGTGGAGGCCATAGTCCTACCCATGAACCACAAAGAGAAGTTTGAGAACCTGGGCATCCAGCCGCCTAAAGGGGTTCTGATGTACGGACCGCCTGGAACCGGAAAGACCCTCCTGGCCAGGGCCTGTGCCGCTCAGACCAAGGCCACCTTCCTGAAGCTGGCTGGTCCACAGCTGGTCCAAATGTTCATTGGAGACGGAGCCAAGCTGGTGAGAGATGCCTTTGCCCTGGCCAAAGAGAAAGCTCCATCTATTATCTTCATAGACGAGCTGGACGCCATTGGAACCAAGAGGTTTGACAGTGAGAAGGCAGGAGACAGAGAGGTGCAGAGGACCATGCTGGAGCTGCTCAACCAGCTGGATGGCTTTCAGCCCAACATGCAGGTCAAGGTAATGATGAGAGGGTTAATCTGAGAACTACATCACTGAAATAATACTGTGCTGAAGCCTTAAAGGTAATGTAATATAGGATACATGTATGTCAGGATATTACTACAACCAAAGTTTCACAAATTGTGTACACGTGTGTAACTCTTATTATTTTAATTGACACTCAGCTATAGGAGTGTAGAAAATAATCATGGCTATGCATATAAAAAAAAAATTCTGCATTTTTGCCCCTAAAAGCCTAAAAGTGAAGCTGAATCCAATGTAATAAATCAGCACAAGTGAATGCCAGTCGGTATAAGTGAATAAATTTTATTAATCTGTGAACGAATGGCTGATAAGACAAAGATCATCAGTAACTAACTTGTGTTGGCAGCTACTGTTAAACCACAAACAACAACCATGTCCTTGATCACCAAAAACTGGTACAGGACATTGTACATACAGCAAGTTATTCAATACTTTAGATGGAGATTAGACGGATTAGAGATTGAATTTAGCATCAATAATATTTCTGCAATGATTATATCAGGAGAGTCATTTTCAATCACCAGTACACATTCTAACATTAAATCTGCAGTATGAAGATAACGATATAGAATTACAGTAATATTATGTCTTTGTTTTTCAGGTGATTGCTGCCACGAACAGAGTGGACATCTTGGACCCAGCACTGCTTCGTTCAGGACGTCTGGACAGGAAGATTGAGTTCCCCATGCCAAATGAAGAGGCCAGAGCTCGCATCATGCAGATCCACTCCCGTAAGATGAACGTCAGTCCTGATGTCAACTACGAGGAGCTGGCCCGCTGCACCGATGACTTCAACGGAGCGCAGTGCAAAGCTGTGTGCGTGGAGGCTGGTATGATCGCTTTGCGCCGCGGGGCAACAGAGCTGAACCACGAGGATTACATGGAGGGCATCCTTGAGGTCCAGGCCAAAAAGAAAGCCAACCTGCAGTACTACGCCTGAGGACACTGACCGTGTCTGTGATTGTGTGTGAGAGTCAGATTTTTTGGAAACACTTGTTCTGTAAACAGTTGTTGCATTGCTGATTAAGTTGGTTTAATAAAAGGAAGTAAAACTTATAAATTCTGAGTGTCCTTATTTTTATTTTCACCCTGCTAATCATGGAGACTGGAGTGGTTTCTAGTGGTGAACCATTCAGTGCATAATCGTAAAGTGGCCTATCAAATGATGTTCCAAATGTATGAAATAAGTGAAAGGTTTGGTACATTTATTTGAAATAATTGTATGTCTGAACATTTGTAATGTTTTCTAACTTTAAGCTGTGGTGTAAACTAACAAAATAAAAATATCCAACTGCAGCACTTTAATGTTTAAGGGGACTACTTCTATTGAGATACTTACAACAACTTTGAGGTTCTTTCTCCACCGCTGCTACATAGTGATGGGTCTGTACTGTGGATCACAGCTAAGCTAAATATAGATCGATAGATAGATGCTTTAATAATCCTGAAGGAAATTCAAGTCATTCAGTAGCTGAAAACAACAAAACACCAACAATAACAAAAACAATAAAAATAATGATAATGATAAAAGAAGCATAGACTATATAGTACAATATCATATAACATGATATCATATAAAGTGTAACCAACCAATATAACAACATCATTATATTATTATATTGTTATATTGGTGTCCAGAGTCCTATCTTCCTACCTCAGGGAAGTTGCATGCGTGTGATGTGTGACAACCAGTTTGACAGGATTCATACATTCGCAGACACAAAGACTTTCATTTTCAACTGTAGAGTTTTGCACTTCGCATACCCGAATCAGTGGTTTGAGCCAAGAGAAGACGTAGGACGAAATGGAAGAAGGGAAAACAAAGAAAGGTAGGTTTATCTGTCATCATACAATAAGAAAAGCTGTCCATTTGGTAAATATGCTGTGTTTAAGTGTATTTGGTGTCACTGTGCTATTTTTTGTCTACTCAGCTCTCAGGCTGCTGTTGCTGGGATGGGCCTCTGCGGGAAAAAGTGCATCAGGCAACACGATCCTTGGCAGAGATGAGTTTCTTTCAGGCAGGAAAAGTTCCAAATGTATGAGTGGACACGCTCAGGTGGCTGGAAGGTTGGTTATTAGATTTCCAACCCAACAACTCAAGCAGGCCCTGTGTGGAAATGAGCTGTTTCAAGTTGCAAAACTCAGGAATTGTTAAGACTATTTTTTCATTATTTTTTAGTCAATAACATTACACCATTTTTTATTCATCCAGAGAGGTGACAGTGGTGGACACACCGGGTTGGACAGACATCTCACTGACTGACACCCCAGAGTCCACACGAGAGGAAATCATCAGAAGTGCTTTCCCCGATCCAGATGCAGTTTTGCTGCTGATTCCTCTTGATATCGAAATCACAGATGACTACATTCACTCTGCGATCGACCACCTCAATCTTCTAGGAGACACAGTGTGGAAGCGCACAATGGTGCTTTTCACCTTTGGAAAGCTCCTCCGAAATCAATCCATTAAGAGTCACATTGAGGGAAGCATAGCACTGCAATATCTAATGGGACTGTGTAGGGATTATTATCATGTATTTGATAATGCAGACCGAAAAAATGTTGAGCAAGTTGAAAGTTTGCTGGTGAAGGTTGAACATTTGTGGATGACAAACAACTCCTTCAAGGGCCAGAAAGAAGTGAAATGTATCTCTGAGGACAATGAAGAGCCTGAAGAAGACACACATGTTCAGAATTCAAGCACAGGTATGTGGTTTTGATTCCTTTTAAAAAATACTGAAAATCTGTTTCACATTTCATCACTATCATGAGCACCATTTTTATAAACATGGAGTATCTGTCTTTGCAAATGATCTCTTCAAATGTAATATGAATGTTTTTGACATTGAAAAAAATAATGGCATCCTGTTAACAACCTGTACAAACATGGTTTTTCCCACCTACGACTTCCAAGGGAATCTCTCTATGAATTTCTTCTCCCAGTCGCCCAAGGTTTCCTCTTTTTTAAGGTTTTTGGGGGAGTTTTTCCTTATCTTCATCAAGCTCTTTAGGGTGGGCAGGAACTGATTGTTGTTTGAGGCATTGTACTGTGTGGGATATTGGGCTATACAAATCACAAACTTGACTTGACTTAAAATGTGAGCATCCTAATATCTGAATGTGTACGTATTCTTCCTTTCAGAGGGACCTCAGTGCTATCCAGAGCTTAGAATGGTCCTACTTGGTTTATCTCAGTCTGGCAAAAGCTCAACAGGCAACACCATCCTGGGATATCCTAAATTTGGAGAGTGGACAGCCAGGTCCCAAAAGGGTGAGGCAGAGGTAGCAGGACGAAGATTAGTGGTGCTTGATACACCACCGTGGCAGATCAACATGGAAATATCACCTGACCAAAACATTGTTAACTGGGTCTGTCAGTGCCCCCCTGGTCCTCATGCTTTTCTCTTTGTCTTGAACCTGTCCTCAAGCTTCACTCCGGAACAGGGGAAATTTGTGCAAAGATACATGGGATTGCTTGGAGAGAAAGCCTGGCAACACGTCATTGTCATTTTCACAGGGGGTGACATAATCCAGGATTTTAACAATGAGACCTATATAAAGAATAAAGACGCAAGCCTTCAAAAACTCCTTGAGAAGTGTGGAAACAGATATTATATTTTCAATAACAGGCTCATCGGCCACAGAACTCAGGTCAAAGCCCTTCTTGATGGGATTGAGAAATTGTCCTCTCAGCACAGCCCTGGATATTTTGAGATGGACCAAACCATTGCAGCAAGTATGGAAAAGATGGATAAAGTTCTGCATGAGAAGGCACAGAAAAGAAGTGAAAAAGTTGCCGCTAAAGAGTACGCACAAAGTGTCATTTTCCATAAAGGGAAAGCACAACGACTTCGTGAAGTGAGGCTCGTGCTGCTTGGGGAAACAAAGAGCGGGAAGAGCACAGCAGCCAAAACTATGGCAAAACTAGAATTTCAAGAGGAGAAAAAGAGATGTGTTGCCACCAAAACATTAATTGATGAAAGAATTGTCCTGATTGTGGACACACCTGGCTGGTCAGTAAATACATGGAGAAAGGTCTCTCAAAAATCTGACACAATCAGTGAAGCTCTGTCCCTCTGCCACCCTGGGCCACATGCATTCCTCATTGTTGTGAATTTGGGACGCAGTTTCACAGAGAAGCACAGAGTTGCCATGGAAGAAAACCTGGCTTGTCTCCCTGACGTGATGTGGAAAAACGCAATGGTGCTCTTCACCTTTGGGGAAAAGCTGCAAGGGGAGAGCATCGAGAAACACATTGAGAAGGAAGGCGACGCTCTTCAGTGGCTGGTGGACAGATGCCACAACAGGTACCACATTTTCAGCAATACACCATTTAAAGATTTTCCCCAGGTCAAAGGTTTGCTGGAAAATGTTGACAAAATGGTGGAAGCAAACAGTGTGCAGTATTTCAGCAACAGTCTCTCCAAGGTCCATACAGACACACACTTCATCAAAGAAACAAGCCACCCCATGGACAGGGATGATGATGATGATGATGATTTTGAATACACACCAAGGGAGAGGAAAATGATGGAAAAAATGAAGAAAGAATTATGGGAGCACCTACAGGTGCACATGGAGACCTTCATTTTCAGAAACATGAAAACAGCAAGAAGTCTTCCTTTCACAAATCCAAGCTGTAAGGCCAACTTTCACTTCAATAATTCCTCTGAAATGAATGTTAATTTAACAGTGGTTTAAACAAACAAATTCAGCATTGTAAAATACTTTCAAACTTTTCCTTTTTAATATTTTAATCTTCTCACAATTTATTTTCCAGTGAGCCTGGATGAGCCAAGCCCATCAGAGGATATGCTCATGGGGAGAGGAAAAGGTATTCAGCAGTCAGAGGATAAAAGCTCTGCGTATGGCTCTCTGAAGGACCGAGACATAGAAGACTTGGAGCTGAACGGACTTAGTGTGAACACGTAGCAAAAAGAAGAGCAGTCACACAACAGACAAGGATATGTGCCTCTTTGCAGATAAAGTCTGTATTAGTATTTAATGACTGTTTGTGTCATTTTTTTGTTTTTCTATACTTGGTCAGTTTGTATGGTGGCACCTGTCACATGTATGAGTCAAATATCATTATCGTTTAATGCATGTGTTGTCGATTTCACTTAACAGATTATCCTCCTACTTCAGTGTAGCGTGGTTTTCTATAAAATAAAAATGTAATAGTATCTGTATTGATTGTCATGTCACCCTGATAAAGCTACTGTTTTTCAGATTAGTAAACTTTGGTTGTGGAGTTTTTTAAACAATTATTTTAAACTATTCCCCAGCTGAACACACAGGCCAAGCATCATTTAATAAGGCAATGTTTTATCTGATTTAGTAAGACATAAGCCCATGGCACCTTTCTCAGAGGATAAAACAGTGCAATTATTTATAATTATTTGAAATCATTTTGGTATGTGGTTTTCCAGTTGTGATTAAAAAGACAAATATAAACCAGGGTATTTTTTATTCTTTACATTTAATAAGAATGTATAAAGAACAGCTGAGCATGTACCCTTCCTAAACAAGAAAAATCCAGTCAGACTCTGAACCGAGATAGAAACAAACAAAAGGGATGTGTGTTAATGAAAGCTGCACTGCTACTGCTAGCTTGTTTGTCTTCTGTTATTGACTTACTTCTGATCCACATTATGCAGATACTGACACGCTCTGATTAGCATCTGCTCCTGGGTCTGCCCTGAGTGAACATGTTTTGTTCACCTTTTGTTTGTTTCTTTCTCAGGAGTGCTGATTTTTGATCTAGCTGCCAGACCAAAAAACAATCATGTGATATGAGCAAAAATGGTAAATGATTGGGGAGCAGAAAATTAAACGTACTAACCTAAAAGTAATGGAGATTCCAAATGAGTTACAGGCCATCAAATGACTGATATCAGCACTCCAAGTTTTTATATATAGAGTATGAATATGGAAATGGGAAGAAGAGAGAGGTGGAGAGCAGAGGCAGAGGGAAACACTCTTCCCTCCTCAGTCCTTCCTCAGGGGTAATGTCTCCTCTTTGATGCCCTCCTTGGTGACGACACAGATCCGAAGTGCGTCTCCAGTGTACACATCTCTTTCTGCAGCTGAAATGAAGACATCTTTGACTAGCTGAGTAGCCTTTTCAAGAGTCAGGGGAACGTGCTGCACACCCTCCATGTTTTTGAACCCAATCTGGGGACAGAAAAATTTGTGAGGAAAGCAGTCTTATTTATGTTGTACAATCTTCACAGTTTTTGTTCCTGTGTATTTACCTGGTTATCTAGTAGCGGTTGTAGCATGGCACTAGCTGATCCTCCAGCCTTGTAGGTATCTCTCTGGTAAGAGCCCACTGGGTCAAAGCTGTACACTGCACCTTTGCCTGCATTAGAAATATCAATATAAATAAAAACCTAAACAAATACATACAAAGCTAGCCAGATATTTCTGAAAAAAATTAAAACAAAACAGAATACCCTCTTCATCCAATCCTCCAATGATGTTGTAGACATAGTAGGGGAAAAACCTTCTGCTGTACAGGATGGTGGACAACATGGCTGCTATAGCTCCACTGGTCATTGTCTTATTGTTCGAGTGTTTGTACATCTGAGAAAAAGGGAAAGAAACATCAGCACACCTGTAGCTGGTGACTGCAACCAATGCACACAGTGAACAAGCAACAAGAGTATACCTGTAATGTTTGATCAAACATTTACAATGCTTACTGAAAGTCTATATCTTCTAGCACTGTTATGAATGACAGCTGAAGAATAAAAAAACTTGTATTTACTGTTTACAAAGCTACTTTATTACGGCTGCTGACTCTGCCAGTGTGCAGGCAGCGACATGCCAGCTACAGAATCTGTACATGAGGAAGCCTATATGCCTGAGACTAGTCAGAGAGTGAAAGCAAAATCTCATATTGGGAAGCCCACCTTTAGTCTAGCATCAATGATTTTGGTCAGAGTCAGGCAGTCACCATGGAAACCGCTGCAGCCAATGACAGTTGTGTCTGTCCTGTAGGAGGAAAGACAGACAATCAGTGACAGGCTGAGCAGCCTGATGTTCAATCTGTGTTGTTTATTTGCAGTTGTTTAGTTCACTTGTAGTTTGAGTATGGTCAGGGTGAATGCACAGCGAATAATTACAATTATGACTCCCATCTACTTCTCACAGAGAAGGGACAGTTCATACTCACAGCTTGTAGCATTTCGGGGAGTCACGGCTGTGGATGGAGTAGCCTTCACTAAGGCGTGTATCTGAGGCTACAATGGCAAAGTCTTCCCCTGCAACAGCTAGTACAGTCCTGAAGCAAAACACAACTAACTCATATCAACCCCTTAAACATTGGTAATTCATATTAAAACGAACAGGATTATTCGAGTATACTATGTACAAAAATGTTTTTTGTCTAAAATTTTAAGTAGTTATACAGACATTTTAATTAAAAAGCTCTAACATCCATTGCAGCAACCCTTGTTTTCTTAAGTTATCATTTAAACTATATTTTCTTCTTGTTTATGTTTGGACATTTTACACTAATTTCCTGAGGGTGAATATCCCGAGTTTGGGGACGTTTCTCTCTCTGCCACTTGCTAACGGAAGCTTAGCATTATTTTCGAAACCGAAACAATAGAAATTTATAACTTACAGACCCAATACACTAAATAATTTGTACATAAGCGGATTTTCCTTAAAAACAAATACAAGTTCATCCAAACAAGACGTTTTCTGTTCACGTATCAGTAATTAATTTATTGATTCGTTCAAGCTAGGGTATCATGAGCTAAGCAGCTAGCTTGAACGGTACACAAGATACGTTGTTTTCTTTACGAAGTTATATTTACCCTCCATTGAAGCTGTATGGAGAGAACTTGTGCTCTACTGGTCCAGTATAATGATAATCTTTCATTTTGCCGGGGTCGCTAAAAGTGTGCGCAGAAAGCATCGTTGTAACAAAGTGTTAAAGCCTCAGTCAGCTAAACTCGCTGTATCACTGCAATATGGCAGTTTCTTCTTCTACTGCCTTCACAGCGTGTTCAGCGTATGTGACCGAACGCCCCCTCCAGGCTGTACACCGTAGGACAGGAGCTTAATCTGGGGCAGATTGTTCGAATCCATCTATAGTCTAATATACAGTAAATTTATACATGTATACATATTCAATTATTGTTTCATATATATGTATATACTGTATGTACACATATAAATATACTGTATATCTAAGGTAGTAATAAGAAACTTAATGGGTTAAAATTAGTGTGCAAAATTCAAACATTGTGCATTGAAAACCAGTTTAATATTACAAAGCATATAGGAAAGTTAAGAGGGAAACAAGTCTTTTTAATGGCTTTTATTGAAAAGACATATTTGAATTCAGTGACTATGACATTATCAAAGAAATCTTAGACAGTACATGTCCTTTGAAAATACAAAACAAAGAAAAGAAAATTTCATTACAAAAAACAATCTCATTCAATTTGACTGTGATATCAGTTGAGTAATCACACCAGTTGTGTTCTGTATTTCAATGCATTACAATGAGTGGTTATGTTTTTCACAATCAGTACTATGTGAAATTTGTGACAATACAACCATACAAACACGTATAAATTGAAACACCTCATGGTTTTAGTAATCAAGAACCACACACATACAGGAAGGTCTATCTGCAGTTAACCTCTTATTGTCATCTCTCCTTTATGTTTTATGACACAGGATCATCACGAGCACCATTTCATTATTGGTTTAAATACAATCAATTTTACTTGCCTAATTAAATAAAAGTTAAATAAACATACATAATGTCACTGTTTAGAAAAGACAAAAATAATAACTGTGAGCTTGCTTGCAGTTTCAGTAGTACTGGATCAAAAGCACCATTAATTCATGTGAAAAAACGTGAGAACAATATCCCTGTTGATTACAAAAAAAATTATTACTGTTTGCATTATTCCATTGACATGGTCATGTATTGATACTGATAGTGGTTACTAGTACCAGGCTTCAGTTTAGAGATTTGGTTAAGACTTTGTGACTGAAAACTTTCATAAAATTTAGTGGGCGTCGAATTGAATCAGTCAATCCCTAGTATCTATGAAGAAGGCCGAACATGTAATTTTTGTATATTGTAGAGCTGTCATATTAAAGTGTTGATAACACACTACCGTATTATTCATTAAAAAAAAATCATCTGTAGTTTGTTTTAAACCAAATAACATGGGTGCCTGAAATTACCCTCTCTATGTATACTTGGCACCCTTATTCAAATTTATGATAATAAAAAGTGTTGATATTTTGTTGTGATTTTTTTTTTGGTGAGGCGATTACACTTTTTATACTTGGATCACAGATTGGGCCTTGACGATGCGCCAAGAAAGTGTGAAAAATGGTTGATATTTGAACACTCTACTTTTGAAATTTGAACACCAAATCATTTGACTGTTTGTGTAGCCAAGAGACAACAGATAAGCAGACCCATTATGGAAATTGATGGATGATACCGTTGCTCATTTCTGAGCTGACTTCGGTTTCCTGGGTGTTTTGGCTCCTCCTTTCTTCTTGGGTGTATTAAAATCTTTGTCGCACACCTCACATAACCACAGACCTGAATTTAAACAGATAAACAACGTGAATAGTGACAGATGATGGAAAAAATAGATACAAAAAAGACCCAGGCAGACTGTACTGATAATTCTGTGTCAAGTCTTACTGCCTGTACAGGTTTCTGTCCAGTCACCCAATATTGTCATACACTGTAGTTTAAACTAGTTTGTCAATATCAAATACACTATAAGGTATCAGTTGATGTGATCTGTTGGTCCATTCACTTACCAGTGGGTATTGAATCCATGCCCACACAGAATGTGTGATATCCTCTGTCACATTTGTCACAGAACATCATCTCATCCTCGTGGTGCGGCTGCTGACAAACAGTGCAGGTCTTGCACTCCATACACTGCCAGCGGTACGTCTGGATGACACTCACCAACTCTGTACTCATGTCCAAGCAGGACGGGTGGCCTGGGGTTTACAGAGACACACACTCAGAATCAAAGGCACATGTACACCAATGCTCATTGATCTCAAAGGACCAATCCTTGATACAACTATGAACTACTGATTGATTGAATTTGAACATTCTGTTTCTCCCGGAGAGCACTTTCATGTACTATTAGCGGTAATTAATTATGTTATGTTATGTAGCAAATACTACTAAATCAACTTATTCCAAATTGAAGCATTTTTGATGCCAGTGCACACGAAAAGAACTGTGAAAACATGATCAAAGGAAGGAACTGTCCTGTGAAACAAATGGTTTGAACTTACCACTGTTGTTGCATTGGGAGCAGTGAATGAGAGCCTCTGGTTTGCCTTTCCTGTTGGCCTCTTTACCCTTCTGGCAAATGCCACATATAGCATTGGGAATGACCTTAGGCTGCAAGGGCAGAATAATGCTATAAAACCACAATCACAAATAGAATTCCTGTAGTCAGGGACAATATAGTAGATCAATATATGTATTTGTCTGGGACATTGATGTCATAACTGTAAGATAAACTGTGACTCACTCGTAACACGCACACTTCATCACCTGAAATCTGTACATCTGATACTTTTAATGTGATCAATCTTAGTCTTTGGCCAGATGTGTGTGTGTTTACATGTGCATGTGTGGGCTGCCCACTGCTCCTCATTGAGGATGGGTTAAAGTGCAGAGAGTTCATTTCCCTATGGGGATCAATAAAGTATCATTCTTTCTTTGTACTTCTTTCTTTCAGATGTCTGTGTAAGCAAAACTGCTTACACAATGACAAGCCACCACAAGTTAATCATCTGAGCGTTTTCAGATTCAATGCAATCAGATGGTTAGTTTAAAACAAAAATGCAACATTCTGCCAAATACCAGAGGGTCGAGTGAAAGTCTCAGGTGATGAGTAATGACAGCACTGTAACAAGCAGCATAACAGAACCTCCTGTTAACATGCGAGGGCTGTGGCTTCGCTCGCCTGGGCAATTTCATGTTGATTGTTGTCATCTGGTGACTTGCTTGATAGCACGCACGCACGCACTCACTCACTCACTCACTCACTCTATGTTTAACTACCAATATTCCCTACCTCTCTTATGTAATCACGTCAGAAATGGAGAGCTGCACAGAAATTATATTCTGTTCCCAGCCCAGACTTCCCTGGCACCATTCCCACTTTATCCCTGGATGCTACAATGCTATCCCCATGTGTCCAATAGTTATCAGAGCTGAAATAGTAATCAATTAATATTTGAGAGGATTGCATAATATATAAATCTCACCCAGGTTATTGTGAACTACACCAACTGTGACAATAGTTACTCCCCATTACATTGGATGTAACATGTTTCATCACTCTGCAGGAATGTTTTACACTTTGTCTGAATACTTCATTATAACCAATATCACTCTTTCTTGTGCAGCTCTCTATTCAGAATGATCAATGCTCTTTAACAAACATGTGTTCTTTGGGAAACATTGATGTGTACTTAGAAACCATCACACCTCCTCTGTCCAGTCTGTGCATCTGAAACCTTTATTTCAGTTCTTAAACTATGGTATATATAAACATGGACCTCTAAAGAGTAGCAGGGTGAGAGAGGAAAATACCAGACCCAAAGGTAAGGGAGGGAGATTTAAATCAGGATGTCACACAAGTAAGTTTTACACTGTATATAGAGAAAAATATGTTATAACCGCACCACAATACACGATCCTCTGTGTAAAAATCTAAATTAACTGAAAAAACTAAATTCAAATGTGGACAATGAGTTTCTCAATTGCACGCTGTTTTTATCAATTACTGGTTTATCAGTAATACATTGAGCCAAGCTACTTGTGAAAAACTGTGACATCCACCATTAAAATGCCCCTTCACAGGAAGTGAGGAGATAAACTAACGGCAAAGGTAGAGGAATATGGGTTAATATAAAAGCAGACAACTAAACCAAGAGAAAGACAGCAGCAGGAAAGAGAAATAGAGGCAAGGGATGGACACAGACCCCTGAATTGCTTCTGTGCATTGCATTTCCATTACACAATTATGTTCCAGTATATCAACTGCTACCGGCATAAACTGGCTCCCCTGATGCCCATAATAAACAATTCATACTGTTGATCCCAGGTTTGGTTTACTCTAAATTCACTGCTTTTGAGCAGAGCAACGAAAATGTCATGTACTTAAAATGAAAACAGAATTCCCACTCACTGGCTCATCTGCTTTTACATAATCTTGTACACGGACACACACCTCCAAACATGGAGAAATGTTTGCCAATACAACTAGTAACAATTTTGCTATTTTGAGTCACCCAGCTGTTATAACTTCACACCTGGGCTGAACTACACTAAACCTCCTGATAACCACACCCTGGTTATCCAATATGTCTGACTCACTGACATTATGTTTGTAAATCCTTAACAAAAAGCTAAACTTCCAAACCAGCACCTTACATTTGCAGCTATACTAACAACCCTGACAAAGGCAACAATATCATCTACCAATTTCCTAATATTTTCACTGTTAATATATTATTTTGCAGACATGTTCATGCAATTATCATATTTAGCAACATAAATTACTATACTTTAATCTTCAGAATGTTTCATCTCAGTACAGACTTCACACGAATGTAAGTCTGTGGTACTGAGTAACAGGAGTAAAATTCTCCACTAACAAAAAATGAGGTATCATATAAGGAAAAACATACTTACGCTGCAGTGGTTGCCAATACTTTATCTGATTTTAGCATGGTTGTAAATAGATGTATCATCTGCTTGAGAGACACCACATTACTCACAAACCTTTGGGTACCATGACCTATGAGGTCATGGTACCCATAAAGTTTACTAGCTATCACAATGTATCAGAGACAGTCTCACTTTCAGATATTTCTTATGGAGGGACATAATGTTTTCAGAAAAGGCTTATGGAGAGAAAGTATTGATAAATTAACGCTGAAAACATTACAAGCATGTCTCAACTGTGTTCACTTTGGCAACTTGCACATTTAAGTGTATGTATTGTAACTGTACCTTTAGAATCTGTCGGCAAAGTCAGAGATTCTTCTATATGTGGAAATGTGTGTAGATTATTACACATGTGTAACTGATCATTTAGGAGGCAAAGCAACCTGATGAAAAAAGGTAATCAGACTGAAGGGTGTGTTGATCACTATGTCTGCAGACACCTTTGCAGACACTGAGAGGAAGTCAAACTTAACACACACTGAACTGGCAAACCTTTCAAACCGACACTGGAAAAGAACCATGCCCACACCACAAAACTGAGCTGAACTCAACTGGACTACAACTTGTCCATAATACTATCATTATTGCAAAAATACAAAAAGTACAGTTTCTTAAATATACTGTAAGCTATCTTCAGGAAGAATAAAGATAAAAAAATAAAAAATAAAATATGGAATCCGTGGCTGGCTGTAGGTACGTTGTACAATGACATTGAGAAAAAAACTATCTGCAATTGCATAAACAAATGTGTTTCATGGCATTTATAAAATGTCTAATAATTGATAGAGGTGATTGTTGCAGAAAGCTAAGCTGAACTGGGCTGAACCACAGAGAGTCCAACCCCATGGAGATGTGATACAGTTTACTTGGAGCTCAGCTCAGCAACAGTGTGAACAAGGTCAGCGTGCCCTCACCTCTCCAAAATAATGGGGACATGCGAGGCCCAGCTGCCTAATAATTATCACAGTACATCATATAGTGTAAGAAACACAGTATATTATCATTATACCAACATACACTCAAAACATTACGGTTAAATGCATTCTACACTTCAGGTATAAAGGTTTCTGTAGTGTTAACAGCAATTATTGTTTCAAAACTACCACAAAATGTATGTAGTGTGTATATATTCTATATCATATAGAAACAAAAACTTTTTAAAATTACTTTTTTTAAATGGGTAAAAGGAAAAATAGCAGCCAAAACATCCACTTACTTGTCTTAGAAATATTATGTCATTTTTTGACAAGTGGAGGACAGACAAGAGGTATACTGAAGACAATCACAAAGGAAGATAAAAACGTCAACGTTTAAATTTGTCTTCACAGAAAAAAACAAAACAAAAAACGAAAAAAGTGAAAGTGCCACAAAAAAAGAAACAAGCGAACTGTTCCTTTACAGTGTTCTTATTGCTCACAGTCTGATGTGAAGAAAAAAGCGACGTGGGAAACAAAAACTGAAGACAGGATCCCCAGTGAGTATGTGTGTGTATGTGTATGTGTATGTGTATGTGTAACCAGGTTGTCCCAGCTGAAAGTGCTGTCAAACTGTAGAAGCCGGAGGACAAAGTGAAAAAAAAGCTAGGGAGGGGGTGGGGGATGGATGGAGTGAGGGAGTGGTAGAAGTAGAAAGAGGAGGAGGAGAGGGTGTAGAAAAGTGCTGCTGCTGTTGTTGGAGAGAGTTCAGGTGGTTTTGTCCTCTACCTTATACCCTGCGCTGGCAGATGCTTTGTGGGAGGCAGACTGGCGCTGGGTGCCATCCTTTCCCGGCGTGGACGTCCTGGCCTTGGATTTGTTGCCTTGGCCTCCCCCTCCTTCCTGGCTTTCCACATCAGATGTGTTGCCTGAAGAACTGTCCTAGAGAGCAGCAAAGAGGAAGAAAGTGGTTCAGGTGTGTGTGGTGCACGGTTTCATCGTAATAACCTGTAGGAATAAGAGTGATGTGTATGTCCGATTGGTCAACATTCTGGCCGAAAGCGACCTGTTTCTGTTCTAGTGTACTATTTTAAAATCTACGGTTCAGACTGCTTTACAATGTAAGTAAACATACGGCTTGGCTGTCTTGTGTGTACTTCAGAATTCATACACATACACACGCATATAAGTTACCTCGTACATTTTGATCAGAGGCTCAGTGCTCAAAGGATCATAACAATTTGCAGTGAAATTTTTAATGAATTTGAAAATAATTATAATTATTAATTTTATACAGCTGTATTTTTGATGTTTTAATCACTGACTTCAAAACAAATCAATTTTGTTGTTGTAATCCTGGTAGATACTCCCAACAGCTGTGTAACGATTAATAGCTTACAGATGAGTTCTTGGTTTTTTTCTCTTCCTTGCCCTCCTCAGCATCATCTGAGTCTGGATCTGAGTCCAGTGCAGGGAGTTCTGGATCCAGTGGAGGCTCAAACAGAGCTGTGTTCAATGGCAGGTATCGCAGCTCATTGGGAGAGTACCTGTTATGCACCACACAGTAAGTAAAGTGTCACAGCAAAATATTTAGAAATACTCATACAGAGGGAGGGGATCAAGAAAAAAACATTACTGGCAAAATAATTTTTCTTAGTGTAAACTAAAGTACCTTTTATAGTACTCCTGGAACTGCCCCGGGATGAGGGCCACTGGATAAGGCCCTGTCCTGGTCAACTCTGGGGCCAGCACCTTAAACCTTCCCTGGGGAACCTGGATAATCTAAAGTAACAAAACTCAGACAATTAACCCTCACAAGACCAAACTATAATTTTGTAACTGAAGATTTTTTTAAAGTAAATGACAGCATGTATACTAATTTCCATTGTTTATGCTACCCAAAAAGTAAGTAAATATAGCCAATAATGCTGTTGTCAGAACCGCCTAACATTCGAGGGAATTGACCAAATAACCTCATGTTGTACTTACATGTGTCTGGAGGTCAAAATAAGCTCTCCTCTCCTCCATACGCTCCCTGTTGAAGTTACTGTTGAACTCTGCAGCTTTTTTTGCTGCCTTCTTAATGTACTCTGGAACCTTACTGGCCTCCACCTTCTGAGGGTTCTGTTGCTGCATTTGCTGTGGATGGAAAACAAGGACTTTGTGATGTGTGTACACACTCGGAGTGCTTTCATGAAACACTATAAATTTAAACACCACTATTCAGTGCAAAACTAATATCCACATTTTTTTCTTTTTGTCCAAAGACACCAAATTGTTTAAGAAATTCAATACTGAAACTAGTTGTGTGTACTTACCGAGTATTCTTTCGCTATTCTCTGTCGCTCTCTCTCCTGCAGTATGACTGAGTATTCTGAGTGTTTGGTGGGATACTCCTTTATCATCAGATCTATCACCTCGTCACTCCGTAGAGCTGTCAGACCTGGAGTCAAACACATTTACACAAGCATGGACACTTGGATTTCATCAGCTGTCTTCACTCATGTACGTCATATGTTTTCATTCTTCTACCTTGTATGCTAGCATTTGTTGCAATGGAGTGGTTAAGAGAATGTTGAGTGTCGGGGAGTGATTCCTACCCAGAGTGCACTGTGTCTCCGTAATAACATTCTGTTCGCGCAGGTAAAGCTTCTCTTTGTGGGACAAGTCCCTCCTCTCCATATCTTAACAGTGACAAACAATGGTTTCAATATTGTATATTGCACTGAAATGAGGTGTATAATCAGCAGGATCAGCAAATACTTAAGCCTTCACTAGTTAGAAACAAAGTGTTGGAAAATGTGCAACTAACAAGACTTACCAGGGTACTTCCTTTTGAAGGAGGTGACTCCCAGGTACTCGCTGACCTGCTCCTGCAGCATGTAATACTCTCCTGTGTCATCTGGAGGCCATTTGTACTCTGTCAGGTTCTCTGCTGGGAAATATGTTGGACTGGTTGGGGAAGTCAGGTGTTGGTGGAGGAACAGATGGAAACAGTCAGTGTTTTTATATGCATGCTACACTTTGACTTTTGCCTGAACTTCAATTTAGGCAAAACCATAGAGTAAGACGTATACATGGATTCCCTCATTCAGTAATGAAAAGAAGAAAGCCAAATCCCAGTCCGACTCACCCAAGCTCTTGGCTGGAGGTGTCACAGCTTCGGGAGCTGTCCCCTGAACCCATTCTCCTTCTCTTTGGAGGCTGACTTCCATCGTTTGACTCCTCCTCGACAACATCCTCCTACAGAAGAAAAAAGAAACAAAAGCAATGTGTAGACTTGATCAGACTCTAGAGGACGGACACAGTACACAACACAGTACAGGGGTGCCTCCTGTGCTTCCTGTTTGGAGAAAGGGGCTCCAAAATATGTTTTAACTGCTAACAGGTCAGAGCACATCATGAGATACTTGGGCAGAAGAGACAGGAGTCAACAAACATCATTCTCTTAATGGTACACACAGAGACATTGATGAAGGCAACTATGTCATGCACACCTGCAATCAAATTGGTAAATTAGTTTTGATGTTGTGTCAAAGAAGTGTGTTGATTAAAGGCATAGGGTTAGTAACGTATTGAATTGAATTATAAAGTGCTATTTCTAATAATGTTTAAATCTGTTTCTTACGGTAGGATAACAGATGTAATAGATTCGTAACAGCAATTGACACTTGGTCAATGTATTGACACGATGATTATAAACAGCGTGATTAACCGCAAATGTATGTATTTTACAAAATCACAGTCAAACGTTAATATCAAATAACATCAAAATTAGCTCAGTAGTTGGTAGAGGAATATCACTGAAACTTCTCAGGAAGAAAACACTTGCAAGTGATGTGCAGCATCTGTGCCGCCAAATTGGTCCCGTTCAATGAAGAACATGACTAAATTAGCACGACCTGATCGTTCCGCGGTGTTGTGAGTGTAGGGGTCAACGTTTGCTCTGAAATATGTCGACGTTTCGGAAATGATCGTACATAACAACAATTTGTAAACAAGAGAAGGAAGCTTTCCAACTTTAATAATGTAGCACACAGTTAAAACAAAGGGTGATGCTAGCGTCTGTCACAGATGCCATTCATAGGGGAGATTGCGACTGATAAGAAGCCACCTGTCCGTTGGCTATGAAACCATGCAAACCTCAGAAACACCGGAATTCATGTTTTATTGAGATCACCTTTAAGGATTGTGCTCCCGGTGTGGCGGGGTTGCTGTCGCAGGGCGGTCTGACGGGAAGCACGGCAGCCATGTTTATTAGCTCATGGGATAGCCGCTCCCTGCTAGCTTCTTCTTCTACCATTATTTTTTTTTCTTCCTTCATCTTCCTCGTAATGTTTTGTGGTAACGGAATGGCGCATTGTCGCCACCAACTGGTATGGAGTGTAGCTCAAGGTCTTACAAAAATCAAAGAAACTTGAACGTAAAGATTTATAGAATAAGGAAATACATTTTAAATAAAGGATAATATTCTCTCATTCAATTTTACTACATACAAATATTGAAAAAGAAAAACATTTCCTATCATGTCCCTGGAACGTCTATGCAAAATGTTTCCTAGGATTTGTCACCAGCTCTCTTCTTTCCTTTTAATATTTTTGACATTGAATCGTTTCATTGTTGTATGGTTTCTTCAATATCACAAAATTTCCCTGTTGTTTCCCCATTCTAAACGATGTACTGTTCAAACCAGTATGTCCAAAGTCTAGAAATGATTGTTTCCTCGTTCCCGTTTCTTCATGTAGAGCTCATTTTACCCACAGGACTATGAATGTTATTAAACCAACCTCCAGTTCTTCCTTCCTCCCATTGCTTTTGCCATCTTTCGTTCAGCCTTTGTTTAATATATTAAAAAAAACATGCAAAAACAACCAACCGGAATGCCCAGTAAAGCGTACAAATGCGCACAATATCAATAATGGTTAACCATAAAGTATATTGAATTACCAATTCACTCAACAGTGTTAAAGGCGTTAAACACGGCTACTCTCAGCCAGTCGGGCTTTTATTTTGAAACGACAAATCCCGTACGGGAAGTCGGGAGGGTAAGATCAGCTGTGATCCACGGAAATCGTTAACGGGACTGTTTTCCTTAACTCCATCCATCTGTCAGCCTTGTTCTCTGCATACTTTACCTTTTTTTGTCACCCACACGCCACGGCGGTGATGTCGGAGTCCTACGGTAAGGATTCTCTTCAGACGAGTGTCCACTTCGAACGGCTTTGTGTGTCGTGGAGATGAGGATGAGACAGGTGTGCCGAAATGAGCCTCCTCGGTTCTCAGCGTAAACACATAACAGACAGGCTAAGCTAACAGTCAGTGGAGGAGGATGCTGGGCCGATTCTAAGTTTATTACAACGATGCATCTTGTTGTTACGTTTGTAATAGTAAGGCCATAGTAAACCAGGGTTTAGCGTGGCTAAGCAGACTGAACGTGTCTGTCTGAAAATCCCACAGAGATTAGCGTGATAAGGAGCAACATGACACCTGAGACTGAGAAATGATGAGGATGGGGGAGCTAACATACAAGTCTGGCTGTAATCTAATCAGTAACGAGACTGTAAAGGTGATATTGAAGGCCTGGTTACAGGTTTGTTTTCATTTGATGTGAGGATCATCCTTTCACAGTTGGAGGAGGAGGAGGATGATGATGATGATGATGATGATGATAGTGGTGGTGTTCCCTCCACCATAAATAGTGATGGTGTGCAATGGAGATGTCTGTTTTAGTACAGAAACAAGTAATAATCAGCTAATCATTCTTCATTATGGACTAATCTATTATATTTAGTTTAGCCAATTCACCATGTTCTGAATAATCCTTTAAAAAGTACAAACAAATAAATATCTGGCTTGTATAGTCTCAAATTCAAATTGCACCGCAGGATTCAACTTGAAGTAATATCAAATGCTGTAAACCTTCGCCGCGGAGAATTTGGATGCGGATATTCAAAGTGTTTACTTGACCCATGACAAAATTGATTAAAATGGTGGTTAACCTGCCACCGATGGATTAATGCTGCACTGCATAACTCCACTTCACAAATGGTGTGATATCGTGCTGTGCAGTGCTCTCATCTATTTTCTGACACAGACATTAAATGCCCCTGATATAGACAAATCTTATGACATGTGTTTTTGTGTGTACTGTATGTTTCCTCCTCAGATTTTCTGTTTAAGTTCCTGGTGATTGGAAATGCTGGAACAGGCAAATCCTGTCTGCTACACCAGTTCATAGAGAAGAGATGTAAGTCGGACAGATTTAACACAGCCTTCATTGTTTACTGTTGCTGATATGGGGCAGTAGTGGATATCCTCAAATTTGACTTATAGGATATGACCAATATATTCTGCAACGTATGTGAATAATATATGTAATCAGAATAGACAGGCAGTGTGAGCTGTAACACAGTAAAATTGTTAAATGTGATTATGAACCTTTCGAAATAGTGCAGAGAGAAGTCAGCCTGAAACTACACACATTGCATCCTGTAGTACTGGTTTACAAAGGAGGCCTGTAGGGCTTCGGACTATTTCCTGCTCTATGCAGGGTGAGGAGTTGGTCAAAGACCAGACACAATGGAGGGCGCTGTTTCCTGCCTCACTAGTGACCCAGCGTGTCAGCGAGCACGCTCTGGAGAGAACCACATAGACACTAGGACCACGATCCAGATTTGGATGAGAGTTAAATCAGAAGGAGGTGGAAATAAATGTTGTTTGCTGTGGATTAGATTGTGTGGGTGGTTTTGGCCAGGAGTAGGACAGTCATGAGGTCAGAGGGTAACTGGTGAGGCAGAAAACAACGCCCCCTACTGTGCCTAGTCAGGGCTAAACATTTCCAGGTTCTTCTCAAGAAGAGATCTTGACAGTGACTTTTATTATGGTATATAGTCATGCTGCTATGTAGAAGTTGTGAAATAAAATACTTTGATGTTAATGCTAATAGTAAATACAAAATTATAAGAATATATTTAAGTCTTTTAAGATGAGTTCTCCCTTCCTCCCTTGCATTGACGGCCAAATGATGTTGCAGCCTACGTGCTGCAGATTGCCATTCAAGGTGTTTAAACTATTAGTCTGTTATTTTTCAGTTAAGGATGAATCTAACCACACAATTGGGGTGGAGTTTGGCTCCAAGATCATCAGTGTGGTCAACAAAATGGTCAAACTACAGATTTGGGACACTGCAGGACAAGAGAGGTTCAGGTAGGGAATTCCATTCATTCATAAATATACAGGCAGTGTTGACTGTATACTGATCAGTTCCAACAATGTTTGCTGCAGATAGAAGACATTATCTTGGTTTTCAATGGTTTTTACCACTGCCTGTGTGTCTGTCAGGTCTGTGACTAGAAGTTACTACAGAGGAGCAGCGGGAGCCCTGCTCGTCTATGACATCACCAGGTAAGTCAGCCAATCAGAAAGAGATTTCCGAACATCTGCGTCAAGCAGTTTCTGAACTCACTCCCTGTCTCTCTTTCATTTTCCTACTCTCAGTCGTGAGACATATAATGCTCTGACCACGTGGTTGAGTGATGCCAGGATGTTGGCCAGTCAGAACATCGTCATCATCCTGTGTGGGAATAAGAAGGACTTGGACGCTGACAGGGAGGTCACATTTCTGGAGGCTTCACGTTTTGCTCAGGAGAATGGTAAAATCAACACTTCGCAATTGGATGAAGGAGTAGGAATTTGAATGTTGTCTCTTTGTGAAACCTCTAACACCTTCTCATGGGAGAGAAATGTTGTTATCTCCCTAAACAAGCTCCTGCCCTTTATTAGTTACTTATTGTTACAGGCACGGCTTTATTTGATTTGGCAGGTCAAACCTACTGGCTGTGCCTTAAATGAATACCTCCATGTACTCCACTACATTCAGTGTGTATTTAATGATACACTATGTCATCATATTATGATTGCCCTGATAGTTTGTTGTATAGTATGACATGTATTTTTCTGGCAGTTCCACAGTAGACTGGCACTAAATGATGTAGATAGAGATGTTACATTGGAACTGTGTGTGTGTGTGTGTGTGTGTCTCAGAGCTGATGTTCTTGGAGACCAGTGCTCTAACAGGGGAGAATGTTGAGGAGGCCTTCGTCCAGTGTGCCCGTAAAATCCTCAACAAGATAGAGTCAGGTAAGAACTTTGTTCCTCAACCCAGCCCCCTTTAAAACTCTAAAACCCACTCATTCTTAGAGACTTAGTGATCTTAATATCAACGTATGCTTCTTCTCCCTTTGGTAGGGGAGCTGGACCCAGAGAGGATGGGCTCAGGTATCCAGTACGGAGATGCAGCATTACGGCAGCTTCGTTCTCCTCGCCGTGCTCAGCCAGAGGGCACGCAGGAGTGTGGCTGCTAGTTGGCATGGCCAGTAATACACACAGACAAGGTGAGAGCTGGGGTGTGTAACATCGTGTCAAGCTGTCAAACATATACTTTACATCTTTCTGCAAGATAAATAAGGTATACACATAAACATAAGCATAGAAACTACAAACAACAGGGAGATTTTGTTCAATTCAGCCATAATTTTAGTCAGTTAGCACAAATCTGACTTGTAGGTGACAAAAACCCCCAAAAACAAATATTGGCGGCGGCTCGTGGGCCAAATTAGTCCTGAAACAGGCTCCAGGTTTTAAGGATTTAATCTGTGGACTAGCTGTAACCTATGTCAGCTTCAAGCACTGTTACAGAAAGTGCATATTGAACTTGTAGTAATGCTCTAGGGCCACTAGAGGTCCTATTTGGATTTGATTATGCTACACTACCTTGAGAGTTGTGCATTACCAGGCCAGTGAATGGAGTGGGCCATGGGTGTCACAACAATCTCCGGTTTTCAGGTCTTAGGATCCTTAATAATTTCATAGTCTCCTAAAAGAAGTCCATTTTGAATATGTGTTTGCGTGCACATATGTGGAAAGACTTGTTTGACAGTAAACAATAAGCAGGACATTCATTGTTGACTAATTTGATGTGAGTGCCAATATTGCCATTAGGAAGAAATACAGTTTTTGTGTTGGTCTCAGTCAGTTCCAACATGTGTACTTTTACCTGCAAATCTTGTCATGTTTAAAGCATGACCTCCATAAGTTTTTACAGACTAAAGGGACAAGAAATTTCTGCTTGCAGCTATATTAATATCCTCCATTTCTCTCTGTGTGTAGCGTGTGAATCCAAACAGCTTTGTGAAGATCAGGAGAAGGACATGGACGTGGAGGACCTAAAAGGTGTTGGGTTCAGGTTGCTATTACGTTTGACTTCGGAGCTCGGAGCTTTGCACGGAACCCCGAGAACCATTCAAACCTTTGTTGTTATGGCTGCACCCTCAGCTGAAGACCTCCCAGCCACGCCTCCTCTCAGAACTCGCAGAGGTAACCAGAGCCTGCCCACCTCCCATTGGACCAAACCCTTCTCAGCTCTCTAAATTCTCTCTCTTTACCTCTCTACTTGCGTTCCTACATCTCTCCTATTTATCACTACTTTCACCTTCTTGCCTTTGTCCCATCTAACATACTAACTTCCCTTCTGTATGCCCCTGTTTGTTAACATTATCATACTCTCCTGATTGCATGTTATCCTTCTTCACCACCATATCACGCCCCCCCCCCCCCCCCCCTCTCCCCCCCCCACACAC
>OMNV01015935.1:86902-111203 GCA_900303265.1 Brotula barbata | reverse complement strand
ACCTCTCATTACCAATGGTGATGACCTGACCGTCGGGCAACTCGTAGCTCTTCTCCAGGGAGGAGGAGGAGGCAGCGGTGGCCATCTCATTCTCGAAGTCCAGAGCCACATAGCAAAGCTTCTCCTTGATGTCGCGCACGATCTCACGCTCGGCTGTAGGGAGACAAGTTGTTTAATTTCTCCTGCAAGTAACAAATTCACACGGGGACTTCGTGCGTAAAAGTAAACTGTATGAGCACCCTGAACGGGATTATATGTCTTAACATTGGCACATTCTGTTTGCGTGTAACTAGCAATTTAATAATCAATGTGTCATGTTTTTGTTTGCCATCATTTATGAACTGTAAACAAAATCCACGCAAATAAAATGTCAATGTCTATGAGCTGTCTCCCTCATGTAGACCATTTAATTATTTTTCTTTGTTGTTTTGTTTTAGCCAAGTTCCTCACCGGTGGTGACGAAGGAGTAGCCACGCTCAGTCAGGATCTTCATCAGGTAGTCGGTCAGATCGCGACCAGCCAGGTCCAGACGCATGATAGCGTGGGGCAGGGCGTAACCCTCATAAACTGGGACGTTGTGGGTCACACCATCACCAGCATCCAGCACAATACCTGGAGAGAGGTAAAGCGAGTGTTGAGTGAAAGTCCGACAGGCAGCAGAGGCGCATCTATTATGAAAAATTATGTGTAAAAATCTGAATAAAATGAATAGAGGTTTCAGCCGTCTGTGCGTAAAAGCGCGCCATCAGTGGGATTAACGCTTTAACGATAACAAATATGTGCTGTGATTATATCATTTATATGTTATGTATCACCTGTATACTTGTATGTCTGTATCATGTGGCAAGTGTGTTATGTGTATGTGTGTGTTGTGAGCTGTAACCTCATTCATGTTAAAAGTAGCTCTTGTTTATTGCTGTTCGTCTTACCGGTGGTACGGCCGGAGGCGTACAGGGACAGCACAGCCTGGATGGCCACATACATGGCTGGGACGTTGAAGGTCTCAAACATGATCTGGGTCATCTTCTCTCTGTTGGCCTTGGGGTTCAGGGGAGCCTCAGTGAGCAGGGTGGGGTGCTCCTCGGGGGCAACTCTCAGCTCGTTGTAGAAGGTGTGGTGCCAGATCTTCTCCATGTCGTCCCAGTTGGTGATGATACCGTGCTCAATGGGGTACTTCAGAGTCAGGATACCTCTCTTGCTCTGGGCCTCGTCTCCTACGTAGGAGTCCTTCTGACCCATACCGACCATGACACCCTGGAGAGAGCGAGAAGAGATGAGAACGTTAAAGTTAGCCCCAGACGCCAAACATTCCACGTAATGACACGACCTTCTTCTGGATTAAAGTCTTTACTGGGTGGCAGGTTGCAGAAAGACACGCGTGATGTGCGCAGATGTGCCAAATAGCAGCGTGGGTTAGAGAGACAGGGAACAATGGTGCTGTCTCTCAATTAATCTATGAGTGATTTAGTTTCAATAGGGCAAGACGAGATTGTCTTCAAAAAGAGATGAACGATTTCCGTTTCATCCATAAAATCTTCATCGTCATCGTCCCATTCAAATTTTGGAAATTTATTCAATATATCATTAAATCCACCAGTAGGTGGAGTCTTACAGCTGAACAGTTAATCAATAATCCAAAATCAATTATTGGAATATTTGGAATTTTGCCATTCGTTTTTCGTTCGAATTTGTAACTCTGTGCGTCTTTCTCCTGACACTTCATCATCCTATGATTGTGTGTTTTCTCCGGTATTTACCTGGTGGCGGGGGCGGCCAACGATGGAGGGGAAGACAGCCCTGGGGGCATCGTCTCCGGCGAAGCCAGCCTTCACCAGGCCGGAGCCGTTGTCGCACACAAGGGCGGTAGTCTCGTCGTCGTCACACATGTTGGCTTCTGTTGAGAGCGGGGAACGAAAATTCAGGTTAATTACATCCTGAAACAGGGTGACGCAGAAATGTATCCAGAATTTTATGTTTTGTGTCGCATTCTCTCGGCTTCTTCTTATCTGACGCTCATTGTCTTATCTAAAATTGGTCAAATCTTCAGTTAAAATATTAAAATGTTGTTTTGTTAAGCATAATTATATCAATGATTGTGGTAAAATGTGTCTGATAGACAGACAGCAGGCCATTACGCATCACTTCTGAACGAACTAGACGCAGAATAATGTAGAGGAAAACAACTCTTTTTCGTCAATTCGACCTGTCTAATACATTTGGTAAATCTTCATTTTAGTATTAAAAAACAGAAAACATATGAATTATGCGTTTTTGAATGAGAAAAAAACTCTTTGTTATCTGATCTCGAGACGCATGGCGTCTTGCAGCATCAGCATCTTTCCAGATTTCGGTGTAACAGTTAAGATAAAGAATCTAAAATCAATCTGATCCATTTCCACCTGTCAGTTAATCTATCAACAGTCCGCAGAAGAGAAGAGCACTGCTGTCTACATCTCTGATACCCGTCAGAGCCCTCAGGCCTTAACTAACAGCCAAGATGTTCATGTTCCCTGCGCTTTGTAGTCTAGCCTGTCCTCCCCTGGACTGTGTGCCCATGTGGCCTACGGTTTTAGGCTATCTGGTCCTCGCTCCTTGTGCTCGCTCCTGTCCTAAGTCCTGTTCCAGTAGAGGTCCCAGTAGCGCCCTAGCTTTGACCGAGCTTGGTTGTCCTACAGCGTGGGTGTCTGGCCCCAGAGGTGACCTGTCCCGTTGGTTCTCTTACCTTAGGAGAGTGTCTGAGGCTCGGAGAGAGAACGACCCAACCAGTGCTGCTGCTGAACCAGCTACGGTCCTTCGTCTTGCCCGTCCACCTTATATACCCAATCTCCACCATTCACAAACCTCGACACTGGCCCCCATCCCGGCCCTCTGCCATATTAGGATGCTGACAGGCCGAGGGTGAGAGGGGGTGGGAGCAGGTGGAGGGGAGGGGGGCGGCTGTGGTAAGGAGGCGCGCCTCGGGCAGGGAAGGAGTTCTGAGCCATCCATCAAGATTCAGAGGAGAGTTCGGGGGGACAGTGACGCTGCGCGCCCCCGACGTGGAGAGATGCGCGCGCCATATATGGCACTGTCGCTTTGACCTCCCTGCGCGCCTGGCGGTCCCACCTCAGGGCCGTATAAGGAGCGCGCGGACCGCTGGGGGTTTCTATGGGAGACGTCAGTTGCTACCAAGCAGGGTTATAGATTTATGTTAGTAGGCCGCATCCCGCCTTAAAATGGGAAAATGCCTCCCTCATCTGAACAGATTTAGACCCAACAACCGACTGACGGGTCAGCCCAACAGCTGATCAGCGCTTACAAAACGCCAATTAAGAGTTCAATTAAGTCCTCGTAATCTCACGGAGACATTAAACGGATGAAGGTGAAGCAGAGCCTACACACGTTGAGTGACACTTCACCATTCCAGCGGCACATTTGAGTTAATTCCAGATTATACAGATTATTTAAATTGATTTAATTAGAACTTTAAGATGACTGAAGTTGAACATGGCACTTGAGGGATTGTTTGAGGGCTGCCGAATCTGTCTGTCATTTTGCACCATAGTGGTGGTAATTTATATGGTGCCAAGTATTAAATGAAACATGTCATAATGCTTCAAACTGATTTATCTGTGGGTAAAGAGATGTCACACATGAAAATGCCTCTCGGTACTCTTGGTACTTTGAGGTAAAAACTGAAATTATGGCACAAATGCAAATGACAGCTCAAAACATTGCATTTTTCTATCTTCACACTTACACGGCACTCAGCATGTGCCATTATTCAGACCATATTGTCATCATTGAAAAGTCTGTCTGAGCCTTCCTGAATAAATAAGGAAAGAAACAGCCTTAGCCAACAGCTGAAACCATATCTGTGCCTGCTACTCTGCTCTGACACAGGAGCATGGATTAATTATAACTCAAATGGAGGAGGGGAGCATGCACATGTGTGACTGTGTGTGTGTTTGTGTGTGCGTGTGTATGTGTGTGTGTGTGTGTATGTATGTTTGGTGACTTTTAGGGTCTAAGTTGGGGTTGGGAGACCAGAAGGAGTGTCATTTTTAGGGAGGAGGTTCCAAGGAGTTAATAGAAAACTTACAGGAAGTGCTGAATAGTTGAGATGTGGAGAAAAAGAGACATTTGGACGAGTATTGAAATTAAAAAGACATATTTGAAGCTGTAGGGAGAAAGGTGTGTGAAGAAAAGGAGAGACGAGAAAAAATGTATTATGCAGACAAACTCAAAGCAACAGGAACATTATGGAGCAGATGATACGTTTTTAATCTGTTAAGATTTTCCTTTCAAAATATCGCCTGACGTTCATAGACATTTAGAGGATCTGTAAGAAAAGGGATTAGGTGCACATAGCAGAAATAATGCCAAAAACACTTCTTTGGCTGCAGACCTTAGTTGATTGCATGGAGGCACAATATCCCCTCATATAACATTGAATCTGAATTTATTTTGGTGCAGAGAATTAAACATTTAGCTGTCAATCCACATTATTGTTGCAGCATCAATGAGAAGCTGCAGCATGGATTAAAAGCGTGTGTTTAGTGAAGACTTCAGGTGATCTAATCAGCACAGCAGGTTTTCAAGGAATCTCCTTTCTGCTTTTTTTTTGCTTTTTTTCTTTTTTTTTTCCTTTCTTTCACTTTCAAAAAAGTGTGAAAACCCCACACAAATCAAGAGAAAAAGGAGAAGAATATAAAAGGCTGCAGAGATCTGCAGGTACTACGAAGCCTCCTTTGGTGTATACAGAATAGTGAGAGTTTGTGCACGACTCTGTGTGTGTTTGTGCCTGCGTGTTTGTGTGTAGGAGGAGGTCAGGAAGAGGAGGGGCGTCAGAGCAAGGTTGAGCTACTTTTACGCACTCGTCGTAGGCCGTTCTGGATGAGAGCGCCCGTGAAACGCCTAAAATGTAAATGTGCTGGCAGTTGTTGGAGAGAGAGAAGGAGGAGGTGAGAGGAGGTCAGAGGGGCCGAGCACGGAGGGAGGGCTCGAGCAGTAAGGGGAGGGAGAGGAGGGAGGTGAAGGGCCATGTGCAGCAGGTGGCACAAGGGGCACAAGAGACTTTTGGGTTGTCGGAATGAATTGCAACCAAGTCAGCTGGAGTGAACGCTCGAGAGAAAGTCACTTTTGACAGGAGAGGAGAGGAGAGGAGGAATATTTATTTATTATATTGATTCTGTGGACGCTGTAATGAGATTGGGGGAGAAAGAGAGAGCAGGTTAAGCACAAAAGAGATATGTAGACACAGAGAGAGAGTAGTGTCTCACTCACGGAGACGTTTTGAAGAGGACTTTTGGCTGTGTTTCCAACCAAGCTCGCACTCTACACAGGAGAGACAGAGACAGTGTCAGAGTCAGAGAAAGTGTAAGAATAGTACAAGCTCCGGCCTTCAATCACTGGATCCAATACTGTCACTGTAAGGGGTGGCCTACATTTTAAAGTCCAGCATAGGCCGCTCAGAGTCTGCAGCAGTGTGTGCGGCAAAGTGAGAGCAGACAGGACACACCAATGGAGAGATTAATAAGCTTTTCTGTCTCAGTTTTAACAGTGAAGAATGACGGAGGATGCAGGTAAAACAGCACAAGGACCACTGATGACTGTAATGGACTGTATGGTACTTATGATATTAATGATGATTGCTATTTCAGCCCCCAGGTCTCTTCTCTCTGTTGGTGCTTTTATACCATATGGGAGGAAAACAAATGCTTAGAATAATGTTGAGGTGTCCAGGTTGCTCTTCCATCATAGGTTGGTCTGTGTTTGAGGGCTTTAAGAAGACCTTGTCTTAGTGGGCAGTTTAATTCATCCTAAAATCGGCCAGTGTCGGTATTGCATCGTGTTGTTCTATGTGTCCGACACACTAAAATGCATTTGTGCTATTTGTTACATCTGTGCTTTTGCTGATTAAGTGATGAAACGTTCACCATGAGGAAGAGTTATTGATCAGGAACAATAAACAGCTCCACTATTAGCTTCTGACTGTTTTTTTTTTAAATTGATATCATTGCTGACACTAACATGAGATGGTTTCATCTGAACTGATGTAAGTTGTGCCAATCTTTGTGCAGTGTTTGTCAATAAAACCATGCAGTGGGGTATTGTTTCATATGGCCAAAAAGGGTGTGAACCTCACTTCTTCTAGTTCCTCAAATAGCACGGACTAGATAATTAAGAAAGCTTTGACACGGCGGTACAGTTGGAATTGGAAACCCACAAAGGACTGAACAAGCCCTGGTCAGCGGGACACACACACACACACACCAGCAGAGCCCCCCCGTGCAAGACAGCAGCTCAAATGCTGCTTTGCAAGACTGCACTGGTAAATGAATTCATGCTTTCATATAAGTAACTCATTAATAATTGAGTTCCAGAATGCACTCCTGATATATTTGGATATCCTTGGAGACTTTGGGCTTTATACTATGATTTAGAATAAACACGTGGTGTTTGTAATGTTTACTTCAGAGTTGAAGGGGTTAAAATAGGATGACACGTTAAAGTCAACACCTGCAGGGCCAACTGTTGAATATGAGGAGAGCACATTTCATAAAACATTTTCAAATCATATATCCTCGCCTCTTATGTTGGGGTGGTTTAGATGACATCCTTGCAGATCAGAGAAAATATATATATAGAAGTTACCAGCAAACGATTGATTGTATTGTTTGGTAAAGGGATGTATGTGATAAGCAGGACAGCTTAATCAAATCATGTTTTTGAGTATAATGAGATTTTATTATAATTATGAGATAGTACCTTCTAATTATGTGATAGAATTTTATTTATTTGAGCATGAGAATAAAGTTGCTCATTCAATTGTGTCCACGTTGAAGCGAGACAACATGAGGCTAATTTCAACAACCGCTGAAGATAAATTATTCATTGAAGTACATTTAGTGCAGCAAAGTGAATATTTACTGAACGACAGTACTCTGCAACTGGCAGCGTATGAGGTGCAGCAGCGCCATCTACTGACAGACTCTGACAATGACAGACTGGCATGTAACAGAATGAATGGATGTGAGGTGCAGAGCTAACCCTCATTTATCAATACTATATATATATAGATATATATATATATTCAGTACTGTGCGAAGGTTTTGATCCCCCCCCTATTAAACCTGGTGTAATAAACCTTTATCACAGCGATAAAGGAGAGAGAGTGAATAGGCTGACTTTAAGCGGAGCGTCTCTCTGCTACAAGTCAGATTTTCCTATTTGCGTCAATCATTGCAAATATAGTAAAACTGAGCCTGAAAGAGCCCCCCATCCTCAAACTTTTAAGCAGACTTTATGTATTTTTAACATGGTACAGTTAACATGAGCCTAAATTGAAAAAATGACGCAAAAATCACATAGCAAAGAAACAATGTGAATATATTATTAACTTTACATAGACGTACAATATCACAAAATAATTAAAAACTGTCAAACATCATTTAGTTCATATATACATATATGAATACATACATATATGAATATATAGATTTGTTTGTAATTGATATCATACAAATAAAAGGCCGTTTTCAATGATTTGTGACCAGATAAAAGGTAACTTTCATGTGACCTTCTAGTCATTTTTTCAACCACTGAACACCAAATCAATTTCACTTCACATGAATTTGTGAGATGATCAACTCCCTTACTACAATATAATGACATCTCTACAGACACACCACGTACAAGAAAAGGCTGCTGGGCAGGTTTGGAATAAATGTGTCTCTCACTGAGGACGAGTTCAAACCCCTCAGCCAGGACAACGTGAGGTAAACCTCAGGGCTAAATTTAGCTTAGGGTTAAATTAGTCTATGATGTGATGAAACATGAAAATCTATTGTGGTTTTAAAAGCAAACACTTGATTTTAAGATGAAATAACAAAAATATAAAAAAAATATATACTGTATAATAAATACACAACTCAGATACTACTGATACCGCACAAAATCAGAAATAAATACAGAGCCAGAACAGAGATTGTACACAGGCATTGCTGCCATTATCAACAAATCAACAATTTATTAGTGTGTTCTGTTCAATGGAATCAAGACTGATTTTCATAAAATTCAATGTGCCAAGACTACGTGACAATGTGCCTGAAATATGTACAAAAAGATAAATATTTTTTAATAAAATATTACTAATAGTACTTTGTGAAGAAAATTGACAGGGACAATGACAAGAAAACAAACTCACATTCACAACCAATGATTCCTGTTCCTGATCAAAAACATACTAAAAAAACTTCATCCTCACTTATTTTTTCATATGTTATGTTGTTGATGTTATAAAATGTGATCTCATAGGGTCATATAATCACAGCTCAGTGTCAGTTTTATGTTTATTTTTTGGGGGGGGTTTCCCATTTGGACATGTTTTTAAAAAATTGGACTTTAAATGACAACACATCATCGCCTGCTACATTTTGGGCTCTGAAGGCAAGACTGCAAATCCTGAACAACATACTCAAGTTAATGGCTCCAGCAATGGAAACGAAATATTTACCGAGTGGAATCCTGACTCCTTAGTCTGGCTTAGATCCACATCCACAGAGCAGGCAGTCTGAGTCAATGGTAAACATACAGTATACACACATGGGTATAGTTTACTGTAGCAGCCTGTGTTTTAATAAGCTTTAATTTAACACAACATTCTGATTAGCACTGGGAAACGTTTTCTGCGGTGATGAGAATGGGATGTGATTTTGTTGGGGATGCCGGCACCAGGATCTCCCCCACTAAAGATTTGTTTGCCAGACTCAGTCTATTCTCTCTGCAACTCATTACGTCTCCTTTTCAGTGTAGTTTCACAGGCAACATAAACTAAATAAAAAGCATATTCCACACACACAGAGAACACCACCCCTGACCCTGACGCTGCCATGCTTTCAGGACCATCAGCATAATTTTCCATGACAAATATCAGTCATGTTGTTTTTCCAGGATATGTCAGCCTCCTGTTCAACCCTGTCTTACACCTTTACCTGTACCACCTGATGCTTCTTCATTTGGCATGTTTAAACTATAAAATGACTGAAAAAGAGTGCAAGCATTATAAAATCATAAACAAATCTATAGAAATGTGTCATGTTTTTGGTTTTGTTCTGAAAATAATATAATGATGACAGACTACATAGGCACTCTCAGCTGGCTTAATGCTGATAGATTAATTCAAAATGTGATGATCTTTTTCACATTGCCGTCCTGCTTGAGCCACTTAAAAAACAATTCTGGCTTTTGTCCTAAATTAGTGATTGAACGCTTTAACCCTATATCTCCTTGCAGCGCATAAAGTGTCTTCTTTTATTATGTCCTTCTCTCTCTCCGGTGCAGAATTGAACATTAGTGAAAATATTCTTAAAAAAATCTATATCAATTCACTGATCCAGCTTTGAGTTTTCGGTCTAAATTGTTTGTTGCGGCAAAGTGTGCTGGGTGGCTGCAACTTTTGCTCCACTCTTCTGCTCCGCTTGTCTCCAGATTCTGCCCATCTCTTCTTATTTCATCCATCCATCCATTATCTATACCGCTCGTCCAAGATCCTTGTAAGCAGTGTGGCTGTTTAGGTTCCTCTGGATAAAAGCCAGTTTCTTCCACCAGTGCCGCCTCCTCTTCCCTCCCTCACATCTATACTCCTCCTCCTCCTCCTCCTCCTCCTCCTCCTCTCAGCTCAGGGCCCGTTTCTGTTTTTCCTGTTGAAAAGCTTGTTTCTCCATCAGTTTCCGGAACAGTCCTTGCCTGTTGCTTAGCAGCTCTGTATGCTGGCCAACCTCAGCAACACGGTGCTGGTGCAAAACCGCTACAGCGTTGGCGTTCTGGATGGTGGACAGACGGTGGGCGATGATCACAACAGTCCTGCCTGTTGATTGGGGGAAAGGACAGGGAATAATAGTTGAATTTCCATACGAAAAAGACAGGAGCGCTCTTCTCTTACATAAAACAGAAGTCAAAAGAACAAACATTGTTACAGACAGAACGACAGAGAGACAGACAGGGGGCGCTACCTTCCATCAGACGTTCCAAGGCCTCCTGAACCAGGAACTCATTCTCTGCATCCAAAGCACTGAGGAGAGACAGCTGGTTAGAATTTCCATTGCAGACTGAACAAGATAAAACCTGCCTTTAGCCAGATCCAACCCTAGGCACCCCTAGTCAGAGCTTTCCAAAGTCCAAAGGAAAAAAAATCATCTCAACTACCTAAATTTTCTAAAATCATTGGGAAAAATCATGCCAGTGCTGCATTTCATTTTTCCTTATTTCTGCTTTCTCAGTGATTTTTGTTCACCCATTCATATTCTTCAGTTCCATTCATGTATCAGTCTCTCACCTGGTAGCTTCATCCAAAAGAAGGATCTTTGGGTTCTGAGAAAAGAATACAGACAGCACAGATTACCATCCATACTTAGAGGAAATCACACAGACTTTGCTATTCCTGTCATCATTTGAAATGCGTTGACCAAAATGTCTCGTAGCGTTGTGACCAGATTATGACAGATGTACCATACTCCTGTCAAACTGCATGTTGTTGTTACCTTGAGCAGAGCTCTGGCAATGGCGATCCTCTGCTTCTGACCACCTGAGAACCAAACACATGATTACTTCTGTTGGTTTGCACACACAGACACTAACACAAACACATCTAGGGAGTACACAGAATTCATGACTCAGAGCAAAGCAATGAGATAATTGGATTCTGAATACAGATAAAAAGGATCCATTCTGAGAGACAGGTTGAGTGAAAGCGTTCAACCTTGAAAGTAGCATGTGTTCTGTACCTTTAGAAAAGTGGAACTGAAAACTATTTATTTTCATTGCACACTAAAAGGACCTAAAAATATTCAGAATGCACTCATGTCTTTCAATTGTGACCTGATAACTAAAAGACTTAAAGATGTCTACCCCAACCCGGAGTATTGTGAATGTTTACAACCACGTATGTGAATGCACATTGAAAAACTGTGGTGTTTTGTGCATTTACAGTGGAATGGATGCTCTCACACTATCAGTCATTCTAGTTTGTTGCTCACCTGACAGTAGTACTCCCTTCTCCCCCACCACAGTGTCAAAGCCTTTAGGAAAAGCCTGTATGAAATTGTAAGCGTTGGCCACTCTGGCTGCCCTGTAGATGTCCTCTATGGTCACGCTGTCTGGGTCCATGGCACCGTACGCTATGTTATCCCTAATAGAGCAAGAGAAAAGCACAGGCTCCTGCAGGAGAGGTGAGAAAGACAACAATATTAATTTGCTTGTGATACATCCTGTGTCAGCTGCTGCACAGCAACACAAAGCTGTTAAACATCAGTTTATACCTGGCTGACAGTTCCAATGTGACTCCTAAGCCACTGTGGATTCAGATCTCTGATGTCATATCCATCAATGGTGATGACACCTGCAGGAGGGAGATTATTATCAGTGGTGAAACAACCATCTGATGTGAAACAGGGAGGTAGTCCAAGGCACTCATAAAGTGTATATACATAAAAAAGCCTTTTTATACTTCAGAAACAGCACAAACTTAAACTTTGATAGTAACTGAGCGTCATCTGTGTGTTTTATCGTAATGTAATTATAAACAGGGGTATAAATGGGTATAAGAGCACAGTTTCACTTTCAGTGAGTTCAGACTGTGTAGGAAGGAAGGAGAATGTGTTAAAGGAACTAATTTTCACTCCCAACCATTGGCTACCATAGACGGTTTCAACTTCCTTCCACATTCCTGACAGTTGTGTCAGATGAAACACACTGTGGCCTTTTTTTAACTTACTACTTGCTGGAAGATTGACAACTTTCCCATGAAGCAACTGCTGCGATACTGACTTATACTGTATATTCCAGTTATTCTGTCTGGTTGATGGAACGGTTAACATGCTTTGTCTCACCAGCATCAGCGTCGTACAGCCTGAGCAACAATGACACCAGGGTTGATTTTCCAGAACCACTAGATCCAACCACAGCCATGACAGAACCAGCCGGTACCAGCAGATTGAGGTTCTGGAAAATAGGAGCCTCCCTTCGGGTTGGGTAGGAAAAAGAGACGTCAAAGAACTCCAGCTGGCCCTTTAGTTGATCTACAGCAAGGACTAGACCTTCTGTAGAGGAACAGAGAAAAGAGTCTGGTTATTTAGTTTACTTACTCATAAGATCACAGGTAAAGGAAAGACGTTAGCACTCAACAGTGAAAGGCAAGGCACAATCATTTGTTTTGGATGTGTGGCTCTACCATCACAAATATCATTCTCACAACAATGAAAAATAAACAAACAAGATGGTTAACAGACAGTATACAGCATGTCTAGTAACACAGAGGTTGAGAATATATGGCAAAGTTCCCACCATGTTTTGCTGCAATGTACTGTATAAGGATCTTGAGGTAATATGCCTGTGTGTGTGTGTGTGTGTGTGTGTGTGTACTGACCATCCAGAGGAAGCTCAGGCTTTCTGTCCAGCAGCTCCCACAGTCTGGCTCCGGCTCCAAAACCTTTCATCAGCTCAGAGTAGAAGGAGCTCAGACCTACACATCGTAAAAAAAACAAAAACATCCATTAACAATCACATAACTCACAGGCGATGAGTACAAATATGAAAACACAATAACAAGCGTGTGTGTGTGTGTGTGTGTGTGTGTGTGTTACCTGCAATGCTGATGCCCACCCAGAATGTGTACATGAGGAAGGATGAGAGCTCTCCAATAGTCATGTGTTGGCTCGCCATCAGCAGGCCTCCTTTGTAGAGCACCGCCAGGATCATGATGTTACCACTGAGACCAGTCTGAAACACACACAGGAGCCATCACAGGTTAATCTTATTCTACTTTAACACATGTATGTACAGATTATAAAACGTTAATCTAAGTGGCAGTTTCCATTTTAATTTTTAGTTTTATTTATTGGCAAAAAAGTAAAAATACAACATCTAGAAATGATACAAGTAAAACAGAGGACTTATCATAGTATCAATTATAGTAACACACAGTAGATAGAGTATAATACAAAAGTCAGGGCATCCAAAACAAAACATGATATGAAATCTTTGTCATGTATACAGTAAAGATATTCACCCGTCACCGATCATGATATTTATAGTAATCAAACTATTTCTTTGCTGTGAAATGAAGTAAAACCTAATTTTCCAGAACTCCTACATTCTGGCTCTGTTCAACCCAGACAGGTTTATATTTTTCCAAATCCATTTTTCTAATTTATTTAGTGAACTGTTTCCTCCTGTGTTAAGCTGCATTGTAATCTGCACCTCCCACCTTCTTGTTTTTGTGTGCTTGTGAGATGACCACAGTTTACGTTGTTTACATTATTGACAATGAAGTAACTGTCATTTTGTTTCACAATTCTTCAGAGAAATAAGTAGAACACATTTAATCATTTATATGTAATAAAACAGTCTCAACCTTTTTTCACTGTCTGGTGAACGCGTGGTCTACTGACAGGACTGAAACACTGGAAAAAACAGAAGCCTGTTTGCAACACGTCATTTGCCAATTGTGGATTGGGTTTGCGTCATTGTCTTCAATGTTACAAACTGGTTGGATGACCAACAGAGTGTTGACTCACACTTACCGCTCCAAAGAAGCCAGCTCTCAGTACAGCCTCTTTCTTGGCTAAGCTGAGCACTTTGTCTGTCTTCTGTGTGTACACATGGACCTCTGACAGCTCCTTACCAAAGGCCCTCACTGTTCGCATGTTGCTAATACGCTCTTCAGCCAACTGAAATAAAAAGAGACACACAAAGTCTTAAGAACACATCCCCCTTCTTGGATATATCTCATAGAAATGACATTATCAATGTAACAAATTCAAAATGTAAGCATTGTATTTCCATAGTGCAATCACATTTTGTCACAGTTACTTAGTTTTAACACCAGTGAAATAATTACCACTCCTACTATCTTCAGACCTTTTAACACTTCTCAACTTCCTACATCTCCTTCAGCTTCAGTTTCCATTTTTTACCTGGTCTATTTTTAGGCACTGTACCTGTGTGGCCTTGGCTAGTGCATCCTGTGTGCGTTTAGAGATGGAGCGCAGGTATCGGCCGTATACTATAGCAAGGACAGTAATAGGAGGAACAGTCAACAACACAAAGCCTGCCAGGGTGGGGGAGACATAGAACTAGAAGAGGAATAGTGGATGGAGAAAAGGAGAGAAAAGAGAGGTAAGGGATGAGGAGAAAACAAAACAATAACACTCATATCCAATGGCTCAAAATACTAAGGAATCATTAAAAAACTCATCCACCAATAAACAAGGGAACACTTTTGCTTATTTTCTAAGGATTTGAGGAGCTTGTATGGGACTAAAAGTTGAAATGATAGAGGAAAGAATGTATTGTTTCAACATGTTGGTCAACATAAGTCTATTCTATGCTAAATGTGTCTGTTCAAGGTTAATTTAGACTCAAAGGTTTTTGGAAAAAAAACTCCTTTCAGACGGTATTCTACCTATAGTGTCAGAGTTTGTCAATAGTCAGTCATTGTATCTATGGTAATCAGCTATTCTTTTGTTGTAAAACCTGTTTTTCCAGAAATCCTTCAGTCCCTGAACACTTAACGTAAATAAGAACAGACAAGAATGGGAAGACAATTAAATGATAACACAGTCACGCTACTACTTCCTTGTACTGCAGCATATAAAGGGGGCTCTGTTCTGACAAGCAATGAATATCCTTAATAGCATTAAGCTTGCCTGCCAACATTATATTATTTCCTTATGCACTGTAGTAAATTGTAAATATCTCGGGTCAAACTCACCATCATGCTGACACCAGCAGCTGCCTGGGCCACTGCTCTCAAGCCATCGGACAGATTGTCTGTGATTGAGTGGCCTACCAAGGCCGTGTCCGCAGAGAGGCGATTGATAAGCTCGCCTGTCTGATTCTTGTCAAAAAATGCCACTTCCTGTCTCAGGATGGAAGAAAAGACGGAGGAACGAAGATTCTGAACTATCTGTTGGCCTGGAGGGAGACAACAGGAGGTGTTAGAGAGGGGAATGAAGTCAGTTTGCATTCACAAGATCATCAGATTCATCAATTAACCTTAATTATTTTTAATAGATATGTAATGAAAACATTTAAAAACTGATAACTAAATTACTATATACTGATATTGTATGTAAACATCATGACTGTGAGCAGGTTTTTCACATTATGCTGGTCTGCATACAGCAGTCTTGTGTTGTGCTTCTATGTTTTGCCAGTCAGCCCTGTCCCTTTGTCTGAATATGTGTGTTCGTGCTGGTATTTGAACCTTGGGTTTCCATCCATCCTCATCCTGGATATATTATCCTGATAATGAGGTGGCCTGTTTATGGAAGGTGTTAAAGTGCACAGACAGTGCATTGTGATCATTATCACTGATTTGCATTTTGTGTGCTGTGTGAACACCAGGCACACATTTATTCATGATATTTACGCAAACGTTGTAAACATGACACTGTGTCCTTGTCACAGCTCTGCCCCTCTCTTGTAAGGTCAACGAGTGGGAATTGTGACTTGTCATGAATGAGGACTTGTTATCAGAACACAGACAGCGACAACTTAAGTATGAAGTAATTTGTTATTTGATGAATGGATAACGACAATCCTCCAATCAGAGTGAACGTATGGATTTAAATAGCGTGATTGCCTGTCTACTGGGAATCTGATCAGAATGAAGGCAGCATATTCAGATAACCAAGATTCATGTTTGTACATGCAAGACCTGTCATCACAAGTCTTGAGACGGATATTAATATACACGTTAACATGGCCCCCATGATCCTGAAGAATTAATCTTCCACCTCGGCTCACCTGAGATTTGCATGAGGTAGACTCTGGCAGCATTGGCTGCCCCACCGCACAGGAACACACCGGTCAGCATAATGCACAAAGATGTCAGAGAGGCTGTCATTGCCTCTATATCTGTTCCAGCGGTGTAAACAGTGTCAATCACCCTCCCGAGGAGGAATGGAGCTGACATGGTCACAGCACTGGAAACAGTCAGGAAGCCTATGGCACCTGGGAAGGATCAAACAAAAAATACTTGAATGAATAATAAGATAACATAAGATAGACTTTATTAATCCTACACTGGGAAAATTCACACGATACAGCCGCTCAAAAGGTACAAGTAGAAAATGGAGTGAGAGATAATATAAGTGGAGACAAAATAATGATTAAAAATATAAAATCTGAAGGATCAATCCCTACACTTGGACTATATAAAATCTATACCTCTTTCACATGTTGATGTAGGAGACAGGGATATATGGACATATATAGAATAATTAGGGAAATCTTTAAAAGGTCAACTTTAAATAAGGCACCTGTTTTCTACTTATATGAACGATACACAAATGTGCTTTTGCTTGTAGAAAAAAATACATTACAGAGGTCTCAAGAAGGGGGCCTCGAGGGGCTCCAGAACTCATAGCTGCACCCCTGAGGAAAAACACACACATTACCTCCAAGTCTCCATCTCTCGGGCCAAGCCAGTCTCAGAATCCTTTTCACATCATCCAGGGGTACAGAGGTCGATGTCTGGCCTTTCTCCGTGTCCACCTGGCTCTTTATCGAACCGCCTTGAGACGGTGTGGGAGCCGCTGAGGAGCTGGCAAAGGCAACAGGTGTCCGTGTGTGTGACCGGAGCAAGAGCGACACAAAGGGCCTGCGTGAGGAGCGAGAAAGGGGCAGGATAGCTGAGGCTTTGGCCCAGGTCGGCTGTGTTCTCCTCCGCGGGGCAGCAAAGTGAGAGAGCCGGTAGTCCAGCCATGACAGCACGGGCTGCCTCAGTTTCAGTTTGGACAAATTCACCCGGCTAGAGCACCCGGACATACGAATTAAGAGTCGCATCGTAGCTGTTACAAAGCAAGGCACTAAGCTGTGTGTAAAACGCGTGTGTGTGTGAGAGGGAGAGAGAGAAAGAGAGAGAGATAGATAGAGAGAGAGAATGCGGGTCCTTGTTCAGCGTCGAGGCGTTTCTCGGTGAGTAAACATGATGCTAGTCTCCAAGCAGTGACGGTCAACACTCTGCTGTCCACAGCCGAGTACTAGTAGGGCGCTTTGCTATTACATCGCGGATTCTTGACCGTTACTGTCCTTTTTATCGGCTCCTGACAGCCGCTTTCCGCTACCATCGCCTATGTTTATCTCTTATCGCCGAATAGCTACAACAACACCCCGCCTGTCACTGTCATCTGTCGCTAATTGCTCGACTGACAGGCCGGGAAAGTGGAAACACAAAGCGCCCAAGTCCGATTGTCCAACTGACACCAAAAGCAGCGTGAGAGATAAATGTTAACCTACGGTCTGGAGGTTAAGAGGGGAGAGCCAGGAAGGAAGGTGACCCTGATTTGATTTGGATGTAGCTGCACGTCTTTCCTCTACTGGGATTCAATGGCTGATCACGTAACGCAAAGTTTACCAGGCACAGCCAGTCAAATACCGATCTCCCTGATTTAGCTTTTGGTCACGAGCCCATTCTCGATGCATCACAAATCTTTAATTTCCACTATGATTCGATTCAAAGCATTATAGATTTAACATAAAGGACAATTGAAAACGTATACAGAAAGTCCATCAATGAGTTAAAGGAGGGTTTAATTTTATTTGTATAATTTTTCCCAAAATAATCAATGATTGCTATCACACTGCATATACGGCATGATGTGTCGTAGACCTAGAGTGTTGGCGTGTGGTAAGCAAGGCTTTGGACTTAAGGTTTGGAGATGAGTCTCAAGCAACTTGGAAGTTGACAAAACTTGATCATAAAGTTTTGAATTGAGGCTCGTATCGCGAGTACGTTTGTATTGCGTTATTTGAGGGGATTCTTGCATTGGTTAAATTACGATAAACAAAAAGGGATAAACAGGGATGAGAAATCTTTGGATGCCAAGCACCGATTCCAGACGAGGAGAGAACAGTGTATCAGATAGTGATCGATGTTTGATCACTTCGGCCTGGACCGCACAGAAGAAGTTGAAAGTTCATCCTCGCCTGAAAACAGCAGCACGTGCGGGTTGGAAAATCGTGACAAAGTTGTCATGAACCAAAATTTACACAAGCGAGACTAACATTGTTCCAAAGGTAAATATTGAAAATACATTTTTGTTTTTCTATCTGTTTTCGGTCGTGACGCGGTCGGCTGTGTAAGCTCATGCTAACATTAGCGTGGCTATGCCTGGCTAGGTTTAGCTATGGCTAGATGCTGTATTGATACTCGAGGAGAGTGACTGTTTTCCTGACGTTGTCATTTATTGTAAACAAATCACAGGTCAGAGATACCGAATATGTCACAATTAATTCACACGAACTGTGTCTAAAATGATTCACAACACGACTTGAATTAAGCGGAAATTGCAAAGCAATCGCTTGAAAAATTAAGGGTGACTAAACTTGATTTCATTAATGGATTAAATAGCCTCCAACTGGACGAAATCTACGCCCAAAAAATTAAGAATTTATATGGAAAAAAGTAGAATCAGGAGTGAAGATGAGGTTAAAATGTAAAAACACATTATACAATGTACAGATAATTTCCTAGTGAAATTCTCCCTACTTCTTGACCTGTGCAGAAGTGGCAGCGACCATGGCTGCCATCTATTCAGGGATCCATCTAAAGCTGAAGAGTCCCCAGACTCCCTGGGAAGACAAGGTAAAGCTGGCACGTTTTGCCTGGATTTCCTCCCAGTGTCTGCTGCCCAACAAAGAACAGGTACAACACTGTTATTTCAAGTTGTGTTGCACAATGTTTGTGAAGTTATGTTCATAGACTATAGTTCTGTTTCTGATGGTTGAGGATGTTGGAGTATTCGTGTTCTGTGTGAGTAAAGCTAAACTTCTGGCAAATTTTAGATGTGATCAACAATTCTAGTGATAGTTTTCTAGTCTAGTCTAGACTAATTCTAGTCTAGTATTATTTTCCCTTAAATAAGCATAAGGAATTACACAGAACACATGTGATAGAACAGTAATTAACGGTAAGTCATCAAGATCCAGAGGCATTATCTTAACATTATCTTGTCTGTGTGCTTCATTAGTGTTTAACATTTTTGTCACAGGAAAGTAAGTTAAGTAAGTTAGTTTGAGCTAGTTTCTGTTAGTCATTCTGAACTGATATTTGTCATAGCTGCTTTTTACCTCTGGGGAATATGAATTTAGCTTATTGCATTTTACCTGATGTTTGTACCATTTAACTATTTATATATGTGTTGTATCTACTAGGTGCTGCTAGACTGGTGCATTCATGCTCTGACAGGCTGGTACAGTCAGAAAGTGGAGTTCTCTCAGAATGTTCTAGAGGGTCTGTGGTGTTACCTAGATGATCTACTGCGCAGCCGGAAGTTGCACTCCCTTGCCAAACAGGGCAAGACCATCAGCCTCCGACTTAACATGGCACAGGTGAGATAGCTACAACACACTACAATGTACTAGAATGTGATGTTCACTGGACGGTCATTTAATGAACTGGACTGCATTGGCTTTAGCACGACACAGTAATTTCTATTGATTCCATTCATGACTACAGCTTAATCACATTTTTGTGTTTAACCTCAATAAGGACAAATATTCTGAGCCATGTTTAGATGTAAATGCTAAACGTGTAACATCTGTGTTGTTTTTCTCTAGCTGTTACTCGACCGTCTCGAGGAGTGTGTGCATGCCAGCACTGGACCATCGATGTGTGTGTCCACCCTGCTGAGCGTCTGTAAAGGAATTCTCTCTTCGCCTGCATTGTCATCTGTTTTCACCACTAAGTATGAACTCATGGTTGACTTTGTGGTCAAACTCTGCTCTCTGGCCTGCCGTGAGCTACAGGAGTCATCACTCTCAGGAACTCTGACGGACACTGTGCAACCTGAACAAATGATTGTGTCTGCCACATGTCAGGATGAGTTGGTCACTGTTCCAACTCAGCCCAATTCTTCCCAATCTGAGCAAGTCACTGACAACGCAGTGATTGATAATGTTGAAACCAGTTCAAAGCAAAAGGAAAATCTCCGTTCTGTTCATTTGTTTGATGTTTTACATCAATTGTTGTCATGTTATTTGTCAGTTCAGCGGCAGCAAGCCAATCCGAACAGAGTTTTTACTATGGTTACAAATCAACTGATACAGCCACTAATAGTTCTCAGGTATCTGCTGACCTCTGGTGAATACGCACTTTCTCGCACACATCTACATCTCCGTCAGCAGCTGTGCAGAGACATACGTGTGAAGTTAGACTCCATTCTCCACTTGGCTCTTTTCCCCCCTGAGTACCTGTCCTTCTACAGGGAGGAGCTCCTTCCGTCGAAAGAAGATTCTGGGAAACGTGGGACTGCAGGCGCAAAAGGCCTCATGAAGCCAGTCTGTAGCATAGTTTGCAAGCTTAGTGCCCAGACCTACTGTGAACCGTCCTTACATTACGCAGTGAAGGCAAACACTTTGTCTGTTCTATTTAAGTTCTTTCTGGAAAGTTATGTTAAAGGGAGAGGAGAAAGTGAGGAAGAGCATAGGATGCTACATTTCTATTTTCTTACGAGGTTGATCACCGTCTTGGATATAGGCCTGGATGCCCCCTCATCTCCCACAGCCTCCCTCTGTTCCCCAGAGAGCTGGAGTCTGGCCCTGCTGGCTGTGGAGAGTCTGCTAAACCAGGCTCTGTCAGCTGATATTTATAATATAGCAGCGGACAGGATAAGACACGGACAGGTCCAATTCAACTATTACAGAAGCCTGGGACAAATGCTCTTCAACCACGCCCAGCCAAGGTGACTGTTGTGCTCAAAATAATGCTTTATTTATTATGTTATATATTTTCTTTGACAGGGGATTTAGTGGGAGTATAAAAATGCCTCTCAATTATTGTTATTAATTTTAAAATATCTGCCAATGTTTTTATTCTAAATTAGAGTAATTAAAGCCCTGTTTTTTTATGCTAACATGTCTTCTTTTGAAATTCCTTTGGTGGAATGTTAAAAATGTTCCCATTTTGTCCTCCAGGATCCCAGTATGGTACCGCTCTTTGAAGGTGATACTGAGTCTCAACCACCTGATTCTTGAACCAGAACTTGACCAACTCCTATCTTCAGCCTGGGTTAATGCTGAATGCATGGACACACGAGTGCAACTGGCCAGACAGGTCAGTAAATTAGTTTGTTATACTGCATATTTGACAAAGTCAGCACTATTAAATTCAGCGGTAAAGCTCAGTCTTAGAAACGATGATCTGGATTACTGGAGCTTTGTTTTGACTCAGAGACAATGTTTTTTTGTGATTATTTCCCTGCAGCTCATGGTGTCTAGTCTGCTCCAGACTTACACTAAGCTCCGTCAGCTACCTCGACTATTCTCTGAGCTCCTGTCTGTTATTTGTCAACCAGCCATGGATGACCTACGACCTCCTCTGCTGTCGGAGGGTGTCTTTACCTCCCTCAGGACCTGTCTTCTCGATACACCCCAATCACAGGTGCTAGAGATCTGCTCCTTGGTGTTGAAAAGCATCAAGAAGTTTATACTGCCTGATCTGGTGAAGGAGACAACAGAGGCAGAGAGGATGGAAGTGGAGGATGGAGGACGTGACGAAGAAGAGAGTTCAGAGGCTGAGGTGCATCAAGTGAAAAGAGATGCATCTCTGAAGCTCTTGTCTCTCAGCGAGCTGCTTCATGCTGTTTTATTTAATCTAAAGACTCTAGACAATGCTTCTCCTTCTCCTTTAGTCAAGCAAAGCCACAGCCTGATGGCAGAGATGCATCAGATAGTCAAGGTGTTACTAGAGCTGTCATCAACAGGAAAGAAATCTTCAAACATCAAGACTAATAGTGGTTTAAGTAAAAAGACTCCAAATAAAGGAATGAAGAGTTTTGACGTCGATGACTCACCAAAGGTCTCTGATACAGTGGTCACGTGGAAACAGAAGAGTCAGGAGGCTGCTCTTCTTCTCAGGTACACGTGGGTGGAAGTAGACACGCTTTTCCATATCCACTGTAGCAAATACACATCTCTTGAACCACCACAGGCCACAGCTGAAGATGAAACTGAAGACCAGGAAGGTCCCAGTCCTCTCGTTCTAATGCAGATAGAAAGACTTCTAGCTGGTGTGATTTTTCCAACCTCGGCCATCTCTCCTCCCTGCAGTCCCATGAGCTGTCTACTTCTCAAATTCCTCACATTGCAGCAGATGAAGAAAGCTCTGTATGATGCCCCTTTACTTGCCAAGCCCAGCACTGGAGCTTTACTGAGGAAGGCAGCCCAGTTTATTTTAGCAAGAGGGCAGCAGGCTGTCAATCTGGATGGTGAGCACCTATGGGATGGGCAGATTGTCAGTGTGAATGCCAGCTCCTACCCTGTAGCACACTGGTGTCTCGTCACGTCTAATTTGCCTTTGATCGCTCCCTACCTGACCAGGGAAGATGTAGATAGTGTTGCAGATATCCTTGTGAGTTCACTGCTTTGTAGCGAGACAAGTGGAGGCAACAACCAGCTGACTGTCTCCTCCATATCCTCTCAGCTTGTCGAAAGCTCTATTCTCACAGAGTTACAGCCACTGTTCTCTGCCACAGTCAGATCTCTCAGACAAAGGATTATTGGAGTTCTCATGGCAGCTGATCAATCTCAGGATTTTACTACACTCCTGAAGTTTAATGACTTGAAAGACATTACCCAATCAGAGGGAGATCCTAGTCAACCTATGCACACACAAGTGCTGCCAGTGGCTGTTGTTGAAGAGATACTGACAGCCTCTAAGACCACTGAGACTATATTGTTGACTGATATACAGATCAAAGAATTGTTAAAATTATTCCAAATTACAACAAACCTAAACCCAGATGGGATGAGCTCTGAGGATCTCTCATCTCTCTTCCTCCTCCTCTTGTTTATCCTTACCGCTGCTTCTAGTCAACCAACCCTGACGCCCACTGAGCCTCCTAATTCTGGTGATGATGCTCTCCTTCTGGGGAAGCTGCTCAAACTTCTAACTTGTCTCCTGGATGGTAAAAACTTCCAAAGTGTGTTAAAGCTCATACATGGCGGTACCCTTCTGCAAGTTGTCATATCGTCCCTGCTCCGGCCTAGCAAGAGTGGAAAATTTCACTCTGCATACAATGATGATTGGTTGGATTTAGTCAAAGCAGTGCAGGCCTTCATCAAATCCCTGGTCTGGTTCATAATAATCAGAAACAGCAGCGTTCGCCTCAACCTGGAGCAGTTTACTTCCTACCTTACTGGCGAGGAAGTAGCAAGAAGGGAAATCATGGCCCTTACCTTGAAACCATCAGAATCAGCTGTTTCAGGTAAACTTGATCCAGGAGGCATTTTTGTTCTTCATCTTCTTCTGGCATCGCTGAGCTCTTTCTCACAGGAAATGACCTCCAGCCTTGGGAGGAGTAAACCGATGGATCAAACTTTGATCCAAATGCTTACTAGAATTGCCGGTTCACTCGGTCCAACCATCAAGGCCACTCTCAAACCTCAGACTGTCAGCCAGCCTGCCATCCAGTCAAGCGGCATCCTGAGTCAAGCTTTTCTGGTAGAAGTCATGACTGTTATGATGAACTCTGAGCTCTCCTCCCTGTCAGTGGAGTCCCAGGACAACCAGAACATCACCAAAAGCAGCCTGACTCATATGACCCTGTATCGTGGCTTCTGCCAGCAGATCCTCAAAGAAATCACCTCTGCCCACAGACCAATGGACTTCCTGGTTTCTTCTCTTAACTTCCTGTCCATGTTTTACAAAGTAGCTGAGATGACACGAGGAGAGAGCAAAGGAGAAAAAGAATTAGAGGAGTTATACATTCGGATACTGCAGACTGTGCACAGACTGCTGGCAGGTATGGCAGACACATGCATGCACTTAAATAGCCAGAATGATGCTTTGTTACATCTGATTATATTTATCTTGTTTATTTCATGCAATCCCTTTAAAAACATCTATTTTGCTTTATTTGAAGACATTACATTGCATAGCTGTTCATGTTTTTGTGCGTATACTTCTTTATACTGAATCTCACTCCTTTTCATTTTACCTTCAGCTCCTTGGCTGTCACCCAATGACGTTTGTGAGCTGGAGACAACTGTGGAGGTGCTGCTACGCCATCTTGTGGAGAAAAACAGTACGGGTCAGTTCAACCTGCTGCTCCTGCTCATCAGAGAACATCTGGACGCAGTCAAGCTGAAGGCAGGGAACTACTTGGTGAGCCCAGGACACAACGTACATTTATGTCGATGCCATAGTTCAAATTAATACAAAAACTGACAAGGGGTTTATGTTATCAGTTGTCATGGTAATTTAAAAAAAACAAATGAATGAATAAATATACTGTATATATATATATTTAATATA
>OMNV01015935.1:39283-86881 GCA_900303265.1 Brotula barbata | reverse complement strand
GTATCCCTGTTATTACTGTGTAAAGAGGAAGAAAAGAATGAAAGAATGATACTTAATTTATCCCTGTGGGGAAATTTATTCTCTACATTTTTACCCATCCTCAATGTGGAGCAGAGGGTAGCCAACACCTGCACATGCGAACGCACACACAACGCGCCCGGAGACCAACTCCAGATCCTCCACCCCTGCCTTAGTCAGGGACAATGGCAGGAGTGATAAGCCTAATGCACATGTTTTTTGTGGGTGGGGGAAACCGGAGCACCTGGAGGAAACCCATGCAGACACAGGGAGAACATGGGACTTTTTGATATACTGACAACCTTGAAAGTAAATGCTTTCATACAGAATGTGTCCAGCACATTTTTAGCATGAAACATAAAAAGCACTCGCATTTGAAAGACTTGCAATACAATATTTGAGTTCCCTATGAGTTATATTTTTTGTCATATAAAATATGTGGCAATGTAATGATAATTTCATCCTCTCTTTCCTCTTCTCTAGGAGGTCCTATCTGCAGTAGTCATCATTAAGACGCTGTCCTGTTGTCAGTTACCGGAATCCTGCTCTAAAGCTCTGTGGCTCATTGCACCACAGATTATATCAACTATGGTGGTGAGAACACAGAAACTCAGGCACATAAACACACACACACACACACACATCCAGATTTATGTGCAACAAAGACGTGAAAGAACTTGCCCAACGCTACAATACACACTTCATCATCTCTTTGCTTGAATAGATTACGGAGGAATTTGTGTATTATGCTCATTGCTCTCACACTTTGGTTTGTGAGGTGTAGTGTAATCTGGGTGAGACTGCCTTACAGCCTAAATCAGTCGTGTGTCAGGTTCCTTAGGTAACACAATAAACCTTATCTAGGATATATTTTAAAATCTACAACCTCATAAAAATCCAGGGAATTGTCTTTTATTAAATTGAAAGGCCACTTGCTTGGTATAACTGTGGCTATCATAAGATGTAGACTGAAGAAAAAGTGGAATGCTTAAAATGATTTGCATCACAACACAGCACCATGCTGACAGTGTTTGACATCATATTCTTACAGCCCACATGGATAATAATTTTTGTGACAATGTACATGTGACAACTGTCTTAAATGACTCAGCAGCCAAAACGAGAACAACCTGCTGCTCATTTCAGTTGTACTTCCTCTTTCATTGTTGCACCAAGTGCAGTCACTAGGTTTTCTATCCAGCCTGCCAGGCAGAGCAGATGGACAATACAACAATGTGCTACACACACGGACAGACACACACACTTAAGTATTAAATTATTAAAAATGTTTTATTTATCAGAACTGCTATTTCTTTCCCTTATGTTAACTTTTCTTTTGTGTTGTCTCAAGACGATAATTGAATATTTTATAAAATTAATTTAGCTGAAAATTATACAATATTCTTGACATTTCTAGTGTTTGCATGTGGGTGTCTTTAAAGTTTCACCTTCTTGTTCATGAGGTTTGGTTTGAATGTGTTGTTTAATCTCCCTGAGAATATTTCTTAATGTTTTGCAGTTCCTAGTAAGATTCTCCAGCCAGGACTTCTCTCTGACTCTTCCCTTTACCATTCCGACTGTAAAGTCGATGACATCACTGTTGCGGCAGGGGGAAGGGCGAATCTCCAACCCTCATCATGTGACATTGGTCCTTGGAGCCCTACAGGCAGTGCCCCTTGATCACCTGACCCCAGTCATCTATCACTCAATGTTCCTGGCTGTTCATGAGGCACTGTTTGCTATCATCCAGTGTCATCCTCAGGTATGAAGAGCTGAACTGATGGCTGATTGCGGGAGTGGAGTAGATGAATGTGATGCTACTTTTGTAAGCACATACATGTCAATGGACAGCAGGCCCAAGAAAAAACTAATTCGATAAATGATAGTTTAGCAAAAAATGTCACTACAATTAGTCATACATCCAGATCTTGCACAGGTTTTTAGCCAAAGAAAAGATCTTCATAGCATTAATGCAGTTTTTAAAAGTTTCTGAAGATTGATGCAATGTAAAAATGGTGGTCATATGTATATCAGCTGTCGTTTCTATTAATGTGTCCACAGGGGGGCAGGCAATGTGCTCAAATGTAAATATTAGGTCAGGAAACTTTGCCTGTCATACATCACCAAGCTATGTAAAAGCTTTGTATTCAGTGTGTGTACTAAAAGCAATAGAGACATAATTTCAAAATGTTCCAATAGCCATCTAGAGGCAAGTGAACAGATAAGGTAATTTTCTGTGACAAATTATGGGCATTTTACTCACTTAACTCACCTAACCTTCTAATTTTGAATTAGACAGGCTCCGCAATAAGAATAAACCACTGTACTAAACCAATGTCATCACAGACTTTGCTCAAATTAAGAGCTGCTGATTTTAGGTTATCTTTACTAGTCAATGTTAAGATCCTACTTTTCACAGATGAAGGCGTCTCTGCTTTCATCAGCATCTACGCTTTGTAGAGACAATTGATGAAACGTAATGAAGATTGTATGCTGCTGTGTCTGATGATTTAAAGAGAATGCATAATGAACCTTAAATCTGCTGAGCCTACTGGGTGACCACAGGAATATTGCAGCTAACCATTGTGGTACAACTAATGTGTGAAAACCGCACTTTTATAAATTCTGTTCTTACTGGATCCCGGTGTGCAAACTAAGCGCAAACACATTTGTGACCAATACGATTGCTACTGTCCTTTTTCTTGGTCTCCTTTGTTGCTTTAAGTATATTATAACGGTCATAGTGTGATCAGTCTCACATTTTAAAATGCTGCATTTTTGTGCACAAAACAATGACTTGAGTGTGCTGGAAATGGGGCAGCTGCACTCAATAAAACAGGGCAGTCACCAGCTAACTGGTATCAGATGTTTGTAAGGACACAAGACAACGAAGTGGGAAGGAAGATAAAAAATGAAGGCGGGGAAGGAAAGGAGAAATGATGGACATAAGATTTATGAGGTGACAATAGAATAGGAGGAGAAGCAAGAGCTGGGAAAAGGGTGTGTGATTGGTAAAGAGGAGGGCAAGAGTGGAGGAGCAAGAGGTAAGGGAGTTGGCATGCTGTCTAGGTTGGCATGAAGTGGGTTTGGGGAAATGGAAACAATTACCAAGCTCCAAATCCTGAGAAAAGCAAAGGACTAGTGACATCATTCTGCACTCATTCTCCTTCTTTTTCCTCTCCATTGGTCCTCCTTCCATTGGTGCACCGTAGGCCTTGAATAGAGGGAGGTTTAGATGGTTTTGGGAGTCCAGTTTTTAACCAGAGTAATTTTCTGAGCTTTGCTGAAGTAGAAATGACTGGAAACAGAGATATGTTTCTCTCATTAGGCTGGAGGCACAGGATTATACCTTTTCTATTCTTTATATTAGTTGGACTACAGTGGAAGTTCTGTTGGGGTTAAGAGAAGTAATAGTCGCTGTGAATATGCAGTCACACATTGTAAAAGCAGCAACATGTTGTCATATATCAACAACGAATAGATGCTTTGTATGTTTCTGTGCCTGTCAGCTATTCCAGCAGACAAACACACCGGCATAGCCAACATTATGACTGACCACAAAAACATACCACCTGGGTTCTACCTCCCAAAAACAGGTCATCTCTTAAAGCCATTTTGTGCTGCCTTTTTCCAGGTAATGTTGAATGCAGCTCCATCATTCTTTAATGTCTTCCATCGTCTGGTGGCGTCCATCATGCAGGAAGGTCGACAAAGAGGAGATGGTGACACAGGTAGATTTTGAGATAAATTTTCTAATATACTAAAGAATTTTGATGGCTTTTTAGGGTGTTTTGGGTTCCCCTAACTCCTGACATATCAGTAGCCAATTTGCAGTGTAATTTCAGTTCAATTGTTAGATTAAGCCTCCGATGCTGTTGCCCTTTATTCATATTTTTTTACCCCTGCTGCAGAACAACATCCCATAAGGAGTTCTGTCTCATGGTCTGACACTAAAAATACATACATACATCTACATACAGCTTTGACTATCATGTTGGTTGAGTCATTATTTCAATGTTAATTTATTGTGTAGTACAAGTGCAGGAGTTTTGCTAAGGCACTCTTAACAAAGAGAAGGTTACGTACTGAAATAGGGATACTACAGAGACGAAAGTCTAAGACGGTGGATAATGAAGTAACATTGGTCTGTTTTTCCCTACGTCCAGACAGCGATGTGTATGTCCAGTGCGCCAGACTCATCGAGAGGATGTACTCTCACATTGCTGCCACAGCAGAGAGTTTCACCACAATGTCTGCCTTCATGGTGGCTCAGTATGTCACAGAACAGCAGAAGGTATGTATTTATACACAAGCACACATACAAATTTTGGTACAACCAGATTTTTGTTCTGCCTGTGCTAAAATCTAAAGAATCCCTAAATTAGAAAAGAAAAGTATGGGCAAGGATGCAGCTGTGCAAAAATGTTTCCTCAGTCGCATACTCATGTTATCATCCAGAGTCAATACACTTCCTCCTCCAAAGCCATCTGTCATCTCACCACCATCTTCTAGAAACGCGCTCTCTTTACACAAAAACACACTTGTGAAAAGAGGCTGGAGGCACTCACTTGATCCTTTGATCCAGCCCAGTTTGCTTGTTGGTGCGCGCTGAGCCAGCGAGAGTCAGCTGAGCAGAGTGAGGAAGAGCCCAGCAAGCAGAGGCAGACGTGTTTCTGTTGGCCAGATCTTGAACATTCACAAATCCCAGTTGAACAGGTCCAAGATTACAGTAACTCCATTCTCTGAATTATAGGGTTAGGGTGGATGCTCCCTCAAAGCAGTGAGTCACGTCTGGTAATTAAACGTGGTTTCTCTATTGCCAGACTGTTTTTCACATGATGCCAACCCGACTCAGCTTTTTTCCACCACAGTTGCACACTGAATGGGAAACGGCAAAAAAAAAGACAGTAAATTCCCCAGAGAGAAGGACGGGCAGCTGGGTTTTTAGAGACCACCGTGAAAATCATCCAATAAATGGAAAATTTGATATTGTGCTCTCAATGGTCTTTTAAGAGAGACTCAGCATTTAAGGCTGTGTCAGAGCTCTTGGCCTCAACTGAACTTTCCATGCTGCAGGTTTTTATTGATATTGAATCATTCACAATTGATGTTGCAACTATTTTATTTAAAGTATATTGTCGACTTCTATGTTAATGAATTATTTTCAGAATATTGATTTAGGTGATACACGCTTCATTAATATATGGTGAGGGATTCACCAGGCAACCATCGCACAAACTGACATGCATTAAACTTTATGCTGTACAGCCTGATAACATATTCATCTCACACTGAAGCCATGTTTCTGTCCAGGTTTCTGATACAATGACTATATGAAATTCTTTCTGCCTTGTCATGCTTATTTATTTCTTAAAACAGTCCACAGTTTGTCACATCCTTTGCTCAATAGCAATAACGATCTGTTGATCGAGGTAAATGCAGGCATTCTGTTGTAGTTTTCTATTGAATATTACCCGTGTTTTCACATGGGTTTCGATTCCATCCCCAATCGACTGATGCCTGTTTCTCGTGTAAAAAGAGCTGTGTCCACTTCAAGAAAGTGCACATTTTTCTATGCATTTTGAAAAATGATTTCCATCAAACATTTTCAGTTTTTTATGTCTAAAAAATTACACAAAATAAACTCTCTGTGTGACAGATAACTGTATCACACTGTTTGCAGGAGACATTTATCGAGTGTCCTACAATGCAGCCAGCACATATCTTTTAACTTTATCTGACTGTGAGCGTCACTGATACCAGGGTTAATTCTAGATAGTTAGACTGGTGTTGGTGCACCACTAACTGTAACTTTGGTAATGCAGTGCTCTATGTGATACTTGATGAGCTAGTTTTTGTCAGGAGTTTTTTGGAGAAAGCCCTTAATAAAATGTTTCTTTGGCAAAGTTAAGACTCTATTTAGCTAAGCTAAATACAGGCTAAGTATAAGTATTTCATCAAGGTAGAGATAGAAACACAATTCAGCCACCACATTCATAGATTTTATAATTATGCATTTCAAAATGAATATGACTCATCTAACTGTGTATATCATTTAGGTTCAATGTTACATAGTAACGGCTCTTTTTGTGGCTATATAATTTAACGGGCGGTATAATAATGACTATTAGATCTTTTGCTGTCTTTCCCTAATTACACTGAGCACGAAATGGTGCGCGTGTGTGTGTGAGAGACATGTTAGACACAGAAAGGGAGAGTGATGTTAGAAAGGGAGAAGTTTGGCAGTGGCATTGTTGTGGTAAATGGTGTTAATGGTCGTGTTGGTTTACTTGTTGGCTGTACACTCTGCTCTCATTCTCTTACACAGGTAGGGGTGAATGTGTGTTTTCAGTCATTGTCAGGCATTGATGTATCCAGTCCAGACTAGTAGCCTATGCTATGAATTAGCCACCATGGATACAGAACTGTATTGGGATTGTCAAGTTATGGGTGAAGCAGTAACTTGACTACAGTTTTCAGTCCAGTTTTGGACAAAATAATAAGGTGGCACGATGACTAAAATTTTGATTTCAAGTCAAACGGTAACTCAATCATCTAAGTATTCAAAGATGGAGTGGTACACATACATTATATCACACATGAAGTACAGTGCACTGAAAATACAGACAGCAATAAGGCTGTGATACTATTTCAAACCATCATCTTCGGAATGATATTCTGATTTTTTGTGTCACTTGAGCACCAAATCATTTAATTCAGTGCTCTCAACCCCAGTTAGCTAAACCAGGTGTGTTTACTTTATTAGGAGCAGGTCTGATTTAGTTGTTTTTAGTGAAATTAGAGATGGAAATGGCAACATGGAAATGTGCCATGCTCAACAGAAAATTTATCTCAGGCCATTCTGGCCTTCCCAGATGTGAACTATTGCTGCTTTATTGTTTTTCAATACTTTAAATTTATAAATGTGTTGAGACGAAAAAGTATTTGAGAATATGACTGGACATATATATCATTCACTATCAGATATGTACACATTATGTAATGATATAAATGAAGAATTATCAATAATCATATAATCAGACCTAGACACTAAATGCAACATTCCTAGCTTCATGGACAGTATATGCCCCAAGACCTTCAGCCATTTCCCTTTCCTGATTGAATATTTACAATTTGTTCCAACCAACTGTTAATCAATGAAGTCCTATATTTAGCATTTGCATTAACTTTAATTTTGCCTTAGAGGTTCCACCTGGGATGAATATGATTAGTATCTAGCCTTTGATGACAATCTATTTATACTTCCAGTCATGAGAAGTTGGTTGACACTAAAATGAATCAGAACATTAATATATCCTGACACATAATTTATGTATTCATATGACTGCCTCAGGCCGTCCCACAGGCCACGTTGGGTTGTCACAGATCACGGTGCCATTAATTCACTATCAGTGAGCTAAAGACGATCTTCTGAAAAGTGCTTGAGGGAAATGGAGGAGCAGAGATGATGTGGAGGCAGTGTGTGGGAAAGGGGGAAGGATAATAACTGCATGTTGTGACACTTTGAGCCAGCAAAACAAAAGAACTTGTGTTTATACCATAGTTGATCATGTGAAAAATATATGAACTTTGTTTGCCCTCCTTTTAATCCATTTTATTTTTCTCCTCTCCTCAATTACTTGTGCAGGTAACTCTACGACCGGACATTAAGCTGCACCTAACAGAGGGCATCTATCGGATACTGGACCTGTGTATGGAGCAGGATATCAAATTTCTGACAGCTGGGCTGCAGATGGGAGTCAGAGAAGTGTTCAACGAGCTGTACAGCAGCTATACCCACTATCACAAAACACAGAGGCAAGGAGAGGACAAGTACACAGCTTGAACTGTCACACCAAGCAGCACCATCACCTTAATTCAAAGTGGATCAAAGGTTTTGCAATGTAAAGACTATGGTGATGTGTAATTTCTGCTTTTGATTTGGAAATTTGACACCAGCTTTCAGAGAGCAGCAAAGCAGCGGCAGATATCATGGGATGTACACAGATTGTACACATGGTTGTCAGTGACGGAGCTGTCATCCATGACTCTTATCTGTCAGGTTGTTTGAACCTCCATGGTTCTACTTGTTCTCTGTTGAAAAGTAACAAGGTCACAGGAATTTTCTGGACTGAATGTGACGATTATCGTTTGTAAAAAGAAAACAAATAACCACCTGATGCCAGTTTCTTCAATTCTGCCATGAGAAAAGGTTGCAAAGCACCATATATGCACCAAGAGCCTCCTACACTATGTGTAATAAGGTCATACACTGTGTTGCAACCTGTGTTACACATTGTGTTACACCCTGTTGCACCACCTGCTGCACCCTGTATTACCAGGTAAGCAGCATTAACTTGTGTGCTCACATACCTCAGAAGGTCGTAGTTCCTGTCCTTAAAGAACATGCAGATCACTCACTATAGCATAATGCTTGTGCTGTATGACAGACTGATTTCAATATGATGGTCATTTCAATGAAAAAAAAAAAGATTTTGAAAACTGATGTGTGAACTGTTTCTCTGCTCATTTTCTTTTTTCTTAACACATGTTGACAGGTCCCCATAAAGGAATGCACAAGTTTTCGTATAAGATGAAGCCAAAAGTTGTTTCTGTTGGTTAAACATTTCAGATTTGTAGACAAATGAATGATGAGACCGCCGACTTGACAAATGAATGAACTGAAACATTCACTCCACAAGATGGCTGGCAGGACAGATACGACACTGACTTGTTTGGAGATCCATAATACTTACTTTAGACTGACTGCAGCGTTGCAGTAAATGTTTACTGCTTTTGTTCCTTCCACCCTCATTAACTTTAATGGATGATACATTCTCTGTAAAAAGAACACACCCTCTCCTTAGGTGAAGTTCAGCATGAGAATGTTTCACTTATGAAGACATTTTAGACCTAAATCTGCTATTTTGGTTAAATGTCAGCGCAAGAAACAAGTGTCACTCCGGTAGCTGCTGGCCTCTTGTTTTTGTTAAATGAAACTGACAGCTGTTTGTATTTTACTTTCAATAGATGTAATGAGCTGTTGATAAAAAGGCTGACAGCTGGGTGTTTCCAGTGTGTAAAATGATGGTTCAGCCTGACGATGTTTGTAAACATTAAGGGATACCTGTCAAAAATCTTCCATGGAAAAATAATCTTTACATGACAGTAATATTGATACATATATATATATATATATATAGTTTTGGCTTCAGAGTATTGGGTGACAATTATAAGTGCATTTTTATACTTCAATGTTTGGGAATGCTTGTGGAATCTATATTCATGATGTTTCTCGAGAGTAACACAAGGTCTATTATCATAGAAAGTGTTGCTTAAAATGTTTATGAAAATATAGCAACATATTCAAATTCTTAGTAAGCACACAGTAGTATAACAATGCCAGAGAAAGATACAACATAGACACACCATGTATGTCATCCTTCATTCATATTTGAAGGAATATGTTTGACAAATTATAGCCCTGTCTTTCTTTGCACTTTGTCACAACGCGTAACTAATTATAGCGGATTCTATTCAGGAGTGCCATTAGCAGCACTCTGCTATTTTTCATGTTGGCCAACTGACATCCAAATTATATTAAGTATTAAGAATATTCCATATTCTTCTATGGGGTCGGACAGCTGGTAAAAGGCACTTTTGCACGTTTTGCTTTCCTGTATAAAATGACAAGTAAGTAAACAAATTTATGATAAAGACAAAACTACATATTGTGCATATTAAGTATATATTGTTGCGTTTTTAGGGCGGGGGCATAACGAGGGTGTGTGTATGTACAAAGAGAGCGTTGCTCCTCCTGATGAATTAGAATAATTATTCACAAGTTTTCTCTCTTATGCACGCAAATAAGACATACTCACATGACTTTGACAGCTGTCACACTCCGTACTGTTCCTGTTGAGTCAAAATGTGTCCATGACTAATGTCACCAAGTAGACAAATCCCCTAGTTTTTATAAGGTTGTTCCATGAGTGAATGATGGAAGGCTATTGATCCATACTCCTGATGAAATGACATGTCAGTACATTAGGTCTACGCTAGTTGACAGTGCAGTGGATTTTTGTCTTTGTGCTCACAGTTTCTCTTGATGCTAAATATCTCAGTGTCTGATGTCTCAGTCCATATTCCTCTCCTAAAAAAAGGTTTCACAGCAGCAGTTCTTCCTTTTATGCCAGATTAATGAATCTCCCCTGCACTGCTGAAGTGAGACATTTGAGCTATGTGAACTCAAGTGTAAGACGCTGCAGACTGGAGAATATGAACTCCAAGAAAGGAACGTATACTCTCCTCAGGGGGGATCTCAAACCGTTATAACAGCGATTCAGGGGATCCAGTGCGTAGGGGACAGATAAAATCTACCTTCACATCTGCGCAGCTAAAATTGCACAGATTCTGTTTGTCCGCTTGGCTTCAACACCCTCCCAATCCCTCTTTCTCAGTTTGACTTCCACCCATCCATGCTGTAATGCTACTGTAGGTAATATAAATACACTCATTCCCTCTTCAGACCACCGTAGCAGGGACAGCTATGAATATGTAGCTTTGTGTGTGTAGTACTATTGGGACTTTCTTTCGAGGAATGGTACAAAGTGTGCATTGATGATATTTTTTTGCTTATGCTCGTATTTTATTCTCAATTCAGAAGCACATTTTGCCAACTTTAAGATGGAAATTAGACAGGTTGGAACATGCTGAACACAAACTCTCCTGGTTTGGTCAAAGCTGTTGCTGAAATCCATCTCCCAGAGATTAATTCTACCAGCCACAAACCATAGAAAATCTACTTAAAGTATGCCAAATGTTTGTTTCGATGACAGGAACACTTGGTCTGTAGTGTCTCACAAAATATTCACATTCATCACCTACAAGATGATGTGGATAAATGCTTCTTTTTTGGTCAACAAATTATTTCTGCAATACGCAAGACTTGCACATTTAACAATCTCTGGCGTCACAGACACATTCCCCTGTCTCACCGGATAAATGAAGAAAAAAGCCCCTTTAATTTTTTTTAGTGAACTCCTCTCCTCAGTAGCTCTTTCTCAATGTGTACTCTTCTTTAAGAAATGTTTGTGGTGACTGCTGCATCTATGGCTAACCAAGATTTCTAGTTGATGGTAACCAAATCATACAACATATCTGTCTCTAACAGTATAATAATTGAACTGATGAACATGTCTGGGCAGTCATTTGGTACCAGGATCTTCGGACCTAGTGCAGAGAGAGCAGATGTAGGGAAAAGTTTGTCTAAATTTGAATGAATGATCCTGCATTTTACCCATAAAAGTCAGTGCCGTTTTCTTCTCTGCATCATAAGAAAAAAATAATTGAAATTGAAATAACCATTGCAAGTTCACTGAGGATGGATGGATGTGAGAAAGGAAACGATGCAGCAGACTGATGGAAAGAAAAAAAAAAAAGACAGCTTTTGTTTTCGTTTTGAATGGGCTTTGTCCTCTAGCGCCCCCAGCGTCTCTTTGAAGCACAGCCCCACAAATCGACCGTCGGGTTTTCTCTCACTCCCAAAGCCAAATAACTGAATTTTTATAACAACCATTTCCTACGGGGTCTGTCTCCACCCCCACCGCTCGGTTTAGCACGGCACGGCTCGCTGCCGGGACCCGGCCCTCCTCCAGGGCTGCCTGAGCCGGCGTTTGATTGGATTAGAGTCGGCTTGCCTTTGCCCTCTAACCCCGCTGATGTTGGCTGCCTGCTTCCTGCTCCCCCCTCCTTCCCCCCTCCTGCTCTCCCTGACCGACTGACGAAGCCTGCCGAAGCCGCACGACGAGGCGCCCTGAACGGACAGAGCCGACCGGGACGAGCCGCTTAGCCAGACCAGAGCCACGGCTATCGCGTACACGGGCTGGCGAGCGGACGGACGACAAGCATGCGGAGAAAATCGAGGATATTGTTGTGTTTCGCGGTGCTGTGGGTGCTGGGAATAGCCTACTATTTCTACTCGGGGACAGCGCTGAGTCGAAAGGTAGGATTCCGTTCCTCGAGTGTCTTTTCTGGCTCCTCCGCCCGTCTCCGCGTCCGTGTGGCTTTTCGTCTAGGACAAAGCGAAGATGGAGCGTTTTAACTCGGCGCTGTTGTGTGTTTTTTGTCCTTTTTTTGGGAGGGGGAGGTGGGGGGCGAGAGGCTGCGGCTGGAGCGATGCTGTGTGGAATCTGATAAAGGGCCTGCTAGTATCAGTGTGTTGGCATTGATTTGGTGGAGATGAGCGTGGACAAGGGCAGCGGGGAGCAGCGCCTGGCCGGGCGGCGTGCACACACCTCCCGCTGTGCCCGAGCTGCGCTCCCCGTGGCGGTGTGAGCGGAGCACGTCCCTACCGCTCAGCCCGATACACACTTCATCCGGCACACAAGCTTTACTGCTTACGCCGAATTAAAGCGAAATGATGCAGAGTGCATGTCGTTAACATGAGGCTGCTGGCCTGACTCGCAGGATTTCGCTTTTTTTTGGGCACGTCAGCATGAAGAAAAGAGCGAACATCAGGAAGTGTGCTAATTAAAGCGCCTCCACATGTGCTGTCAGGATTTGTTTTCTACAAAAGTGCTTGAAACAAAAGTGAAATTTTGCCACGGAAACAACTACATTGTGTTAATCTTGTCACTCGGTCGACTGTTGCCCCGTGATGACCTGATAGTATCTCATATGGTTTTTCCCCCTTGACGTCTGTGTCCATTGATCAGATTTAGAACAACTGTCCCAACTAGTTAACCTGTGAACTCACCACAGGTAACGGGGAACAAGTATCCAGTAAAAACCACTGGAATACTTAAAGTAAGACAAGTACTATTAATATAGTACTGATGACTTGATATGTGTGGACAGGATCGACTCCAGCCAAGCCTCTGCATGTGAGTGCTCTGTCAGGCACACAAAGGAAGTTAAATGTCATCCAGGTGATCACATGCACGGACAGACAGAGAGGAGGAGACATTTTATGCTATGTGGTGATGGGTGTAGGTGTATCCGTGTGTTAATCTACCTGTATCCTGCTGTGTTCGCACGAACTGCTCAGGGTGGGTGATTGTACTGTATGTACAACACCGCTTCTAATAACCCTTTAGATTTAGTTGTGTGCACGTATTAGTGTACAGAGTGTGTGTGTGTGTGTGTGAATGTCCTGTGTGTATTCCACCTGCCTAGTCTCACGGCTTATGTGTTTACTTTGCTTCAGTTAATCAGAGCCGCCCTTTTGCTTTTACATTCAGTTGATAGCTCTGTGGGTGGGTGTGTGTGGGTGTGTTTGTTTTAAGGGCATCAAAGTGAAACACTGATATGAAACTTTCACCCAAGTTGCTCTGTGGGCAGGAGTAATGCAGAGTTTAGTGACATGCTGCATCTGGCTGCTGTCATTACCTGGTGAGTGATGTCATCTCCTTAAATGAGGTGCTGCACGGCAGTTAAAGTGTTTTCTGTTCAATCACAATATTTGGCAGAGCTCAGGCACTTAATCATTTCTTCCTGTTGTCATGATAAAAACTTTTATCGCTGCAGTTAGGTGAATTTAGTTAGTTGAAATGAAGGCTTACAAGATTATTGTATAAGATGGAACAAATGAGGCCGCTTTTATCATATCCTTACAGGAGCTCATAATCTTTGTATCTCTATAGATGTGTGTGTAGCTGAGGCCAGGTTCACTCAGAAATGCAATGCAATTCTGAACTTTACACCTGAACTTTTATCGGCTGGTGCCAATGGGGTTTTGCCTTGTGTGGTTAACACATTTATTAAAAACAGAGAACTCATCTCGAAGAAAAGGTTTGGAGGATAGAAACTCTGCATGTAGGTCATTTCTTTCGAGTGACTGTAAACTGCACAGCTAAAGCAGCGTGGTTGCAGGACGTGGTTGCATGTATGGGAAGATGGGAGATTTTGCCGAGCCTAAAAGTTAAATCATAAGTCATTAGATTAATAAATTGCCACATGTCAGTAGATAAATATACCATTTGATTACTTGATGGGTAGAACTTCTTCACTGTGAGACACACTGGATTACTTGGGTTGTTCACGTGCCTGATTTAACATTTTATATTATCTGTACCACAGGCCATGATTTTACATTTAGGATTAACAGATTGTGTCATGCCTGAACACATTGTACTGTGCATAATATGTACCCATATCCATGTCATGCTTCCTATGCCTTTTAAGTCGATTCCCTGAACATGCAAACAGCAGCCTTCTTCTGTGCAAGTGCAACTCCGTTGTATCCTTTCATCCTCCCTTTCTATCCTAAGATGTTGCGGTGCTTTGTGTTGTGTCGTTCCTCCTGGAAAAGATTGCGGTGAATTGTCAAAGTCTCCAATCCAGAAACTGTGCCTGCCAGCGTCAGCCAGGGTCTCCTTATCACGCTGCTAATTGAAATGCCCATTTTCCAATAATATAAAGGATGTTATGTCTGTGCCACAGGAATTTGTTTAACTAGCTTCTCAGGCTTAGTCTCACACACACACACACACACACATTTTCATGATGCTGAGGCTTTTTAAATCAAACCTCTTGCCAAACCACTTATCTGCTGTTATCAGCTCAACATCACCTTATGAGGAATAAGGTTTCTTTTGTCTCTGTGCCAAGGGAGTTTTGTTACATGTTAGATTCAATATCAGCACCTGTGTTACATTTGTGCCCTTTGCAAACTTTACACTTGATTATGCACTGAAGCGTCCATACAGACTCGCTTACACAATCTTCTCGTAATTTTGATCAAAAATTTAGACTCACTTCCATAGAAATAAGGGAGATTGAGTGTTTTATGAAGTTCATATTTGATTATTAGAAAATGACAGAAATTTCGTAGAGAGCAACACACAAAGTATGATGAGCCGTGATCTGTGGAGCAGCACTGCAGCTCCGTGCCTAATCAGCCCTGATTGGGTCACCTGGCCGGAGAGACATGAAACTCCCAGGGCTACCTGTCCCAGGGCTTGGCTGAGATGTGTGATGCTCTTTTTCACTGCACTCTCATCGACTGTAAAGCTCTGTATCTATGGTGCATTGTTGTCCACACACGTGTAGTGTTGCAAACATGAGCCTGCTGGTTCACCGGGGTGCCCCATAAAGGTTCTCCTTGTTGGACAGCTCTCGGTTGTTTTTTCCTGCCTGCTCTCGGGACACTAACATCCTAGTGTGGAGTCTCTTTTCCTGCTAATCAGTGGTGTGTGAATGGTGGTTAATGGCAGATAAGAGCACCCGTGGTTGAGGGTGTCACCACAGGAAAAATCGGCATAAAGACGAGCTTCAGTATCAGCGCTTTGAGCGAAGTTTCGAGTGGCTATTGGATAGAAAAAAAAGAGCATTTAAATTTCCTCTTCAACTGACTTCTTGGTTACAATACAGCAGCAGGAAGACACTCTGCAATGCTGGGTGGACAGAAAAGTGTGAGCGGAACTTACACACTGTGCTATCTGCAGCTGGAGGCTCCCAGTTTTTGCCTGCCTGTGCATGTTTCAGACTGCAGCTTCATCATCAATACACTCATCTCTCATCGTGAGGCAGGGTGACGTGCCTCACTCAGAAATGTTGGAAAAATGTGAGCAGTTGCCCATCGTATCCTCCGTAGTGGCAGGTGATGTTGCTTTTTCTTTAGCAAAGTCATGACCTCATCATCAATTCTCTTTCTCACTGTCTCTCACTGTCTGGGTTTTATAAACACAAAGCACACAGAGAAATATGCACATCCAGTCACCCGAACTGTACATGCAGAAACGGAAAAATAACGATTAACTCCAGTCAGATGTGGCATTGGAAGCACCGAAGGCCTCAGCAGTTGATATTTTTAGAGAGCCAGAATACCACCTAATTCAAGCAACATCTCTAATTCTATAATTGCTAATTGCATAATTACAGTTTCATTTAGTAAAATGGAATCCATAAATTGCAAAATAAAGCAGGGAATTGCTGAATATTGCAAGTTTGTGAAAAGATAGATTATTATTCTTTTGGTTTAAGGTGACCACTTTTCACTGATTCAGTGTATGTATTTATACTAAAACATTATTTTAAGCCTTTATTTATGCCACCTGAAGCCAAAAAAATGGATTCATATTCCTAGGAGAATTAAATGCCACCATGAGCTCCAGAGACGCTCCTGTGCCGTTTGGATGGAGTGCTTTATTAACAGCACTCGACTCGATGGTACTCTTGGCTGATGAGAAATGTACTCTTTCACCTGGTTGTTCTAGGTTTTCACAGCTTGAGTGAGCGATTTTTAAACTGGTAATTCCCATAAATAGAACAAAGACGGAGTAATGGTGGGAAATGGAGGGAGAAAGACAGTGGGGAAAGAGACTGGCAGGGGTGAGGAGGATGAAGGCTTCTTTTTGAAGGTGTGAGGCCTTGTCCTGTACTGGAGTGACTGGCTGGCAGTTCTTGCTGTTTTTCTCTCTATGGCAGAAATCTTTATCTTTATTTTTCAACTGCTCTGTTTATATACAACAAATGTTTTGAGATGAATGATATTAATGGCCAGTACTGATATATAGTATAGTACTGATATATACACAGATATATTTGCCTGTAAAAGAGGTTGAAGATATGCCTGAAGTCACTGAAGTCATCGACTTGCATAATATGTATCTTCACAACTTGCCAAATAAAATATATCTCTTTGCGTGTAAGTCAAAAAAGCATCAGCTGAAATGTGTTTTTCTATTGAAAAACATATTTTTGTGTTCTTGTTCTACTTGTCGAGTATTTTTTATTTTTCTCCTCGTGTCTCTTTTGTATTGTCTTTTTCTTTATCCATCTGAGCAGAAGCAGACTTAAGTGAAGCATTAATGGAAAAGTTGAAATGGATGAGAAATCCACCAAGATAATTTCTTGTTCAAACATCAAAAGAGCGCTGCGTGAAGATGAATGCTGATGCTGAGGTCTTTAAAACTTGACTTTGTAGCAAATAGTCTGGTCTTTGACTTCTTTGGGAAAGAACAGGCAGGGGACATCAGAGGTGGAGGTGAAAGAGATTATATGTCGATTTAAATAAACAAAGGTAAATAGGATGGCAAAGAAGAAAATGCATTTGTGTTCTAAATCAGAGGAAGAGGATGGAGACATTTGGTCTGCAGAGTTTAGAGTTGTTCCGTCCAGGAGGGGTTTGAAATCGCTCTAATCTTGTCTTGATCCTTACAGTACGTCCTCTCCCCCTTGAAAATTCTGCTTCACGTGAAATATTCTGGAGGCTGTAATCAGTGCTCTTGTTATCAGGTCAAACTATTCAAAAGCCTGATAAGAAGCAGAGGTGACCGTGATGTTTTGCACTTATTACACCTTTTTGACAAGGACATTCAAATAGCACAATATAAGTCACAAGGCATATGCATCTAATTAGAATAATCATAAATAGGCTTGTACACTTCCAGTTGCTGCTACTGAGGCCTGATTAAGTTTGAATGGAAATGAGTGGACTTGACACGTGACATCAGGGGACACCAGTATGTGTTGACATTGCGAAGGGTACTTTGTTGTCTTCAGATGAGAACATATCGAAGAGAGTTGGCTCCATGTTACTGCTGAGTAAATATTTGTGGAGTGGAAGTGTTAAGCCAGTATTTCCGTGATAACTGTAAGGACGTGGAGGGCCAACGAGTCCTCACGTCAGGCCAACAGCAGGCTGGATGGGGAAGAAGGGAGACGGGGAGATGGGGGAGAAGACGGGAGGGACAGGCAAGGGAAGGAGAGATTGTTGAGGCATGTCCACATCACGATGCTGTGGCGAAAGTTTTCTCAGAGCCTTGAAAAATGAAGCAAAGCAGTGACTCATGCACTGTGTGTTCATGATATGCCACTATACACTTTGCATTGTTTAACAATGGACTGGTCATGTGACTGTATTATACTTCAGTATTTGATATAATATTTCATTGTGTCGATCTGGACTCTGCTCCTCCATTTGGAAGGTCCCTGATCAAGACCCTAACCCCAAATTGTCCCCACAGGCAAGTGGGCCTTGCATGGCGACCTCAGCAGTTGGCATGTGAATGAGTGTGTGAATGGGTGAATGTGAGGCAAACTTTGTAAAGCGCTTTGGAAAAGCAATCCATTTACATTTATTTTTAAGATTTGAGATTATTTTCCAAGTAACCTTAGTTAACTAAAGAATATTGTTTGCTTTAACTTCTTCCTGGGTGAAGTCATTGCTTTTAAACTATTTGTTTGCCATAAATGCAGCTTGTTAAGTCATCCTCTCCTTGTGATCACTTTGTTTTAAATCATTTACATGGAAATAACCAACCCATAACAACGCACGAGAGATTAAAAAAAACAATTATTTTGCGTGCACGCCCCACCCCCTTAGCCACTTGCCTCCAGGCCTCAAACATTTTCTTGTGGAAACACTGTGTCAAGCGTTAACTCACAGACTGGACTCTAAAAGGTTGTGTGTAATTAATGGGCGGGTGTCTTGTAATGACTGGCTTTTGTCTGCCTGCTTGTCTGTCCATCAGAGTGACAACTTTGCGTTTATTCGATTTGGATCAAAGTCGTCAGATCGGTTTGGTGTTTGGTTCTGGGCCTTTCCTACTGATTCTTTTTAAATTAGTTACAGATCAAGATCACAGTGCAAGGTCAAGATTTCATCTCAATGTTAATGCATGAGGAAACATACTGAAGGTTTGTATCACGGAAATGACGTGAAACACAGGTTTGCATTGATTTGTCTAGGCAGCATCCTGTGTGCATCCATAGATAATCTGAAGGTACAGAGACCTTTTGGGCTTGTGACCTCATAGGTCTGCTTTCTAACCACTAAAATGTGAATATCAGGAGTCAGAATTCGAACGTCGTGTTTATATTGGAGGATAGATTGCTGCACTTTCATATCCCAGACCACATATCCTGAAATTTGTTGCACTTCCACTTAAAAAATCAAGGGAAAACGTTTGCGCTCTTTGCAGCTTAAATGGGGTTTGACCAATAACAGTGCAGCTGAAATAACTCTGAAAAAAGTGACTTGCATATAAAGGCAGGCACTTTTCTGTTAGGAATCCATTGCTCGTTTTAGACAGATTACAGACTCTCTTGATGCTCAGCTGTTTGTTACTGCCAAATCGCTAAACAAATTTAATGCAGAGTGGGTGCAAGCAAATGTACATCCTGGCCACCCACTTAATCCTTGTACATTCTCAGTAGATGGATATAGATCTCTCATGCATTGTATTCAACCTGTAGTGATTTTGATTGTGTCTGTCCCTTCTGTCCTTTGTTCATTTCTCTTTGGACTTTGAACTTCGAAAACAATTTGATTTCCTTTTATCAAAGGACCAATTTCCAGTTCAGTTTCCATTGATGGAGCTGGGAGAATGGATGCTATTTAAAGAGCATTCTATGTGTTGCCTGATATGAGTGTATGAATACAAGCCGAAGCTCAAAGCAAAGCTCAACTGTTGCTGTCAGGATGGCCAATTTAATATACTTGCGTGTTCTGTCCCCCTAAGTGCCTCCCCCAGGAGAGCTTTCAAAACGAATCTTGGGCCAGATTCCTTGAAAACTCCCAGATGGAGACTCACATGACACAGAAATAATCAGTGGACCAAAGAGATCGCGGAAAACCAGTCAGTACTTCAGCCGTCAAATTTTCTCCAATGTTGCCTGAGAAAAATACGGACATTGTTGATTCAGAGAGCAATAAAATCACAGGTAAACCATTCGTAAATGGAACTTCTGAGTTCCGTAAGGATTTTTATTACTTTTAGAATTACACACATGGCCACTATCTGTACTGTAGCATGATTTAATACAAACACATTTAGCATTGCAGTGTGTATGTGTGTGGTTCCAAACACATTTCTCAAACCAAAGATATGTCCAGATAATGATGGCAGGCAGCCAAAGAGGTGGGCTGATAAAACAAATTCAGCACCAACCAATCAAAGCCTTATCAACGCTGGGCTTGTGGGAGGTGTAATTCTTCACCCTGCATCACATTATGGTCATAATCTAATGAACTTGCGTTGGTTTTTAGCTCCGGTCTGTGGAAAAACTTGTGTGTTCATTATGTCTGTGCATTTTTTCTATGTTGGCAATGGCTGCCTATAATCTTTGGCAGCCATTGAATACACAGCACAGAAACACAAGGACACACAATATAGGCTGATGGGTCTTTTTTTTTTAACCGTTTTGCATTGATTCTCCACAGTAGGGCCAGAATGCCGTGCAGCCTGTGTTTTTGTGCAAGAGTGTATCTCAGCTCCTCATTGTCACTTCTAGGGATGCAGGAAAAGTGGTTGGAATCAGGATAACAAAAACAAAAAACCCACAAAAGGCTGGAATGTGTTGAACAACTCGAACACACACTGCATCATCTACATATGTTGACATTGACGTACTGCGTAAGTGACTCCGACAATAACATGTGGCCCAAGCACAGACACAAAACTGCACAACTGCTGCAGCAAGCAAAGGTCCAAATTCCCCGGTAATGAGTGTTATTGGGCAATACTTGTAAAAGAAAAGCTTTCAAAGTGTCCCTATTGGCAGAAAAGCAGCTGATTTTTAAATAGGTTTCAGGAAACAGAGATGCTGGCTCTGCTGGCCTCCTCTGTAAAAAAGTAAGTAGAGCTTTGACTGACAGTCAGCGAAATGGGCTGAGTGTTCGACGCTGCCACTCATTCAGTCAGCAAGTCAGTCGAACAACCAAACTCATGAGGCTTAAAATGATTAATACCCATAAACTCCACAGCTGAACTGCAGACTCTGTATGATAATTACACCCTGTTGTGCGAGTGTGTGTTTGGCCACTTGTTCTCCTATTTTTGCTGACTTTTCCTGCGTGTGTTTAATTCTTTGGGACATGTCATCAAATGCCACAATGTGATTACATTCAGCCTGTTTACTTTCATGTCAGTCATCTTCAGTATAAGGGTAATTTAGCGGAAATAAAATAAATAGAGGTGGGAAGGCACTCAAGATGTCCCGTTGTGGTTCAGTTGTTTAATATATTGCATTTTTATCTTTATCGTTAACGTGAACAATACAATACAATAAATAAATGAATGTGGCGCGTGAGATCGGGACACAATCCACATATAAAACGTATGAAAGGACCTTCTTTTAACAGAGTCCGTGTGTGCTTCAGGGTCTCTACTTACATTTCATAGCATGTTTGTCATGTTTGCCCTTGTTACATGCTGACTTATCACACAGTGATACACTCTCCACACCATACAGGACATTTACCCCACCTTTTCACACTGGCTACTGCATCATGGGTAGTCTTTCCATGAGGGTATAATCCTGGAGAATTCAGGCAGAGGCACTAAACCTTGCCTGGTGTTAAACGCAGACCGCTGTGGTGTAATCCTCTGGTGACACAAAAGTTGGATGGCAGCACTAAACAGAAACAGATGCATATTGTACATCGAACAGGAGCATAAAGTATGCCTATATTTAAACATATACCCCATCCAGGATTCCTGTCAGCAAAGGATTATGGGTTGTAGTGGCTCCTTAACACCAGAATAGTTTCACTGCCCCAGAAGCTTGTGCTGCCTGTGGAAGCTGTAATTGTGTAATTACGTATGATGATTTATAGTAGGAAAATCTCAGCTACTCCAGCTAAGCCGCTGTACCCATCGGTTACAGTCTGAATCGCAAAGATGAAGGCCAGCTGGTTGGTAAAGACAAACTGGTTAAGGATTAGTTTTTTGTTGTAGTGGGATTATTTGTGCGGATGGGGAAGCGCTGCACTGCATGTCTGTGAGTGGCGGTCCACATTTCACAGCATGAGCGTGCGCTCAGTTTGCAACTGTTCGTGTACGTATGTTTGTGTGAAACCATATTTCAAGTAACTACCAATCAGAGCACCCGTGTGTGTTAAATAGGTTATTGTTGCTCAATTCGGAACTGAACCACATTTCTAAGATCAGATGCAGACGTTTACACGAGAGCGAGCTGGTCTGATTCCAGTTATTCTTTTTATAACTGTAGGGCAGAGTCAGACCGTGAACAATAGTTTGTGCATTCTTTGGTGTGTGTGTCCTCCTTTGTCTTACTCTGCACCATTTCTACCATTTATATGATTAATCGTGTGCAAACGTCCGCATTAGGAGAGGGAAGGGGTTGTTAATAGCAACTCTGTCTTGTCTCGTACATTTATAAGCGGTGATTATAATGAGCGCAGACTTATGGGGTTTGGGCTTAACAATGTATCACATTTTTATGATCCCCAAAAAAAAGTCATGTATCCAATGTTCATATCACAGAGGGCTGCAATAAAACCAGCTGAATGAATAAAGTCATTGAGGTTAATGAAATGTGAACGTTCCTGTCGTCACACACAATACACACATGCCAAACTGCACATTTGGTTTACATGAATGATCTTGTGCTTAATGACATGAAAGCCGAGCGTAAAAATAAGATGACTTTGAGTGCAGAATATCAGATTTGTAGCTACAGTCGGGGAGGAAAGTGTCTTTAATTGACAGAGCTCGTCTGTGCTCATGGAGCAGTCTGACTCTGCTTTGTGTTTGTATCATGTACAAAATGAGACGATCTGCATCGTCCAACAAGTTATTGCACAACATGTCATGCAGCTGGTGTGTTGGATGAAGCAAACTGTGGCCTTGAGAATGTGGTCAGGTTCTGTGCACTCTGCCCTTCAAGGCTTGGAGACACTGGTCTACATGGTTTTAAGATGTCAGCATTTATTACAGTGCCTGTACATAAGTGTGTGTGTGTGTGTGTGTGTGCAGTCTATGATGTTATTACGCTCTCCTGTTTCTCTCCAGCAGGCCATATGGTAATGTATTCATTACCATATGCCTCCACCTTCTCCCTCCTTTCAATCACTTTTCCCCCCTTTGTTTGAAACAGACTTTCATTGTGTTTCTCTCTGGAAACAAACACACGCTTTCTGTTCTCACACACACTTTCTTTAACTTAGTTTTGTGCTTCCATTTGTTTGTCCGTTGTTCTGAAGTGAGCCAAAAATTGCCTGTTACGCTGCAAGCTAATTAGCAAGCCACAAAATTCCCCCCATGTACAGACCTACCAACCAGATGCAGGCCCATGACCCACTTTGGGTCCGAACTTACAGTTTTAGAAACCAGTGGTACAAGGAAAGTAACAGAATATTCCGAGCTCACAGACCTGCTGCCCCCTGCCATTTTAGTGTCTCTGTGTATTTCTGCCTTAAAAGGTAGGTTTGATTTATCTGTACTTACAGCTTGGTGGGGGTGGAGCAGATGTGACGGTGACAGACCCCATCCGGGGGACTAAAAATAACTAAAACCATCCAACACCTTAGCTTGAGTTGGTTTGAAATGGGTCGTTTCATGCCTTCCCTGCTGCGTGTAATTATGCGCTGGAGTCTGACGTTGGCTTCTAGCTGAGCAAACAGCTCACTGGAGCCAAACTTCAGGAAGTACTTGGAGTACTTTTGTTTTCTTAAGAGTATGATGAGCCTCTCCTTATAGGTGGACTGTGTCACTATAACAACACCGCCTGCTGTCAACTGTGTTTGTCTGACACGCATACACACTGCTTCCCTCCTCTGTCTCACCTTTGAGAGTGAGTGAGAGTGTGTCACTGCCTATGTGAGTGAGTGTGTGTGTGTGTGTTTTTTACTGGTCAGAGTTCTTTGTCCCACCCTGTCTGTGAATCATTGCACCAGAAGTGCGTAAATACAGCTCGACATGGCTGTAGAACCACAAACCGTGACATTTAGTGTTGACGCGGTGCTCGGTCATTCTGTTCACCGCCTGGTAACGTTAATGCGTTCTGTGAAGATCAATCGGTGGAATTACGTTGCGTTGACGAGCTTTTCCTTTTGGCTATCGCTGGACTGACCTTTCAGAGGAAACCTAGCGTGTCCGTCGAACTGTGTATATTTTGCCTTTATTGAACATCTCAGTCTGTAACGTTTTACATTCTGAGACACTGTTGTGGTCCCGGCGTGTTTATAGCGGTAACATTGTATTTTTCTTGTGTTTGTAATTGCACTCCAACCACACAGAGCTTCATTGGATCCAGATGTACTACTAACATGTGGAGGAAAAGAATGAATGTGCATCGTTCAGCTTTCATTGCGTGTGTGTGTGTGTGTGTGTATGTGGGAGAGTACATCCATGAATCTGTTAAAAATCACAAGCTCACTCAAAGGGGGTCCACATGTCATGAGTCTTTACTCTCTCAAGCCGTCAGAAAGTATATTTTTAACAGACTCACCATTTATGGTTCTCAACAAGCTTGACTATTGTAATGCATGTAACTTTACATTCCATGTTGACTTGGTTGCATTTAGACCTACCCCCCCGTACTGGTTTATTACGTTAGTTTACCGTTCAGGTTATTAGGTGGTGTTTTTTGGGGATTGATTGTGTGTTGGTGAATCCTATACGAGCAGTATAGACTCATCAAATCGGCCTTGTGCTCTCCATTTAGCTCGACTCATTCCACATAGCTCAATTCCATTGAAGAGGAACCTCCCGGTAGAGGGCGGGTTCACATCAATGACCTATAAAGGAAAGGATCAGACCGACACAGATAAAGCACTTTCACTCATATAATAACTTGTGGATTATCGGATGTAAAATATGTGTTATAAAAACAGGACAATCACTTTTCTAAATCAGGTTGTTTGACCCTGCAGTGCAGATATGTTTGAGCCAATTAGTACGTCACTATGTCACCACAACCCCGGGGAAAGGTGGAGAAGGTGGAGTACAGCTTGGAACCCCTAGAAACGGCCCACAATTGGCTGCAATGGCTGCGTTATTGATGCGTTTGATAGCTTGTCACGGCTCATCTCTTTGAGACCCTCTGGGTTGGGAGGGCTTATAATTTCAAACAGTCAAAATTCAAATCTTCTGCGTCCAGCCCTACTTCGCATCAGATCATGTACAGTATTTTACCAGATGATGTCATCAGGCTAAAGGCCCACAATATACAGCAATATGCTATAAAGCATGGCTGGTGCCAAGCTATCAGAGCGTGTCTGGTTTCTGTCCAACATGGGTGTGTCAACATCCTTTTTTAGATAATTGTGTGGGAGTTATAATGCGTGTGTGTGTGTATAATTTCACAATAATGGAGAGGTTAAACCTGGAGCGGTGCGGTTTAAATTTGCTGTTGTGACTTTTGTTCTATTCGAGGTTTTATGCGTCTGATTCTATGTGTCGTATATGTGCTCCATAATGGGAAACAATCAGAGGCCAGAGGAAACAAAAAAAAGCTTGGCCGTGGATCAAATTAAACACACATTCATGCACACAATACACACACATATCTAGTTCACATCCTTATATGATAACCCACAAAAACACACCTTCCCCTTCTAGCTTACAGAAAACTTTTTGGCCTTTTATGGGAAAGAAAATATTTATAGACTTAAAGCTTTTCACTGTTCCAACCAAACCGTCTGCATGTACACACACACAGCCCCACACACACACACACTCCTAAGGTATGAGGTAACAAGTCCTGTGCTTCAGTACCATGATGATGTCAGTGTTCAGGGAATCTGCTTCTTATCACCTGTTTGAGGTTTGGTGTATATTGACCTTACTCCATCCCCTTTATTGCAGATTTGTATTGTATGATTTTATGGGTTGTTGTTTTTTAACCAAAATCCGAATATTCTTTCAAAACATGTGACATCTCTTCAAATCACTCTAATGGTCATGTAATCATGACAGGGCGGATGGAATGACAGGATCAATCAGTGAGCGGATCATCTTAAGTCCAAATGCGAGAAGCACATGTTTTGTTTTGGTCACAGCAATCACAGTGGCTGTGTGGTTCAGGATGGGACAATCATTGATTGTTAGTGGGGAGGAGTGGAGGAGGCATCAAAGGAGGAGAAGGGGAAGAGGAGGGAGGAAGCAAAGGCTTGATGAAAGAGTTTGTACAACTGAATTGGGGACTTTAACATCCCCTCGCTCTCCACCCCCACCCCTTCCCTCCTCTCCCTCACTGACCTACTTTTTCCCCTCTGCTGACACACAGGGATGATTCAGCTCTCTCTCTCTCTCTCTCTCTCTCTCTCTCCACTCGCTGCCTTTTCCATCTTTTGCCCTCCTCTCCTCACGCGTCCCCGTGCGCCCCTCCCTCCTCGTTTTTTTGTTCTACATTCCGTCTCTCAGCGTCTCCTGCAGTGCCTTCCCACTTTAAGAAAATTGAATGTGAACCTGCCCATTTCAAGGAGCCATTTGTCCAAATTAGTTCTTAAACTCCCGCGGCCTCCCCACAGGACGCCAATAAGTGGTTTTCATAATGCTGAATAACCATTACTGTACCACGGAAATCTGACATTTTCAAAACCGCTCAGGAATAGAGATGTGATATTTCTGCGTTTAGTTACATTTTTTTGGGCTCTTGTATTTTTGGTTTGTTCGTATGGCTTCCTAAATGTGGTTCACCTAATTAGCACATACTTAATCTTAAAATTAAGATGGAAAGATGGAAAAAAAAAGACCTTATTTGGACTAGTTTGGACAATAGTCACTTAATAACTTATTATGGCAAAGACATGAACAGGAATGTTTCTTTACCTCCTTTGTTTGCTCTTCCTCTGCTCCTGTTCCCCACACAACTCCTCAGAATGGACTTGAATTTTAGTTTTGTCCGCTTCTTTCTGTCTGTCCTGTCCTGGATTCCAAACAGTCAGCCTTGTCTATGACCAATCTCCTTGAAAATAAAAAGATGCGTTTCTGTGTGTGAGTGTGTGTTCCTTCAGATCCACGAACGGGGGTTCTCCAACAATAGCTGTAACGTACACCATGAACTTGAGCTGTGTTTATTGTCTGATAGACACTACTGACATGCAGGGAACAGATGGAGAGATGATTGCGTGAGCTCAGCAGTTGGTTGACCTTAAAGGAATACGCTGCATTCTTCAGACATTGTTTTAATATATAAGTCCACCCATGGTGCAGTGATATTGATATCGATCTCAGTCTCTGGCTTATTGTTCCCTTTGTTGTGTCATAGTCTGACACGGGGTGAATTTGGTTTGTACTATACACCCACCTATGGTCTCTTAATGTTGGTTTATATGTGTGTGTATGTGTGCGCTTGAGTGCAAGAGAGAGCAAGAAATGCAGATGGGTTTTGGGACGAGGGGCAGACCTGACAATTACTCCATTGAGCTGCCATACAACCCCGTCTCTGCCAGTGAGTGTCTCTCTTACACACATACACACGCACACGCACACACACCCTGGTGCGACTTGTCACAGTTTGCTCAGTGAAGTCTGAAGTCTTAACCAAATGAAATGTAGAAATCAACCGCTCTCTCTTTCTCTCTCTGTCTCTGAAAATGGAGGGTTGAAGTGTTATGAAGTGTTTTCATTCTTTTTTTGGCACCGAGAGCAAATCAGGTGTGTGTTTGTGTGTTGGAGTCTGACATACTTTGGACACCTTCCATTACGGCTCACATGTCTTTATCCCTCTGTTAAGTCTCATGAAACAAGATTTGGTTGATTATGGGAAAAATGATTGAGATTTTTTTCCATTTGAATTTTATTGGATAAGAATGGTTTTGTTTCCAGGCTGCTCGCTCTTCTGCTCTTCCCTCTACGTCTGCGTATTTTGTGAGATTTATGAGTTTTCCCAAGTAGTAACCCTGCGAGTTAATCCAACAACATTTCTACGCAGCACAAATTTGAAAGGGCACTGAATTTAAGACTATTATGCCCTTTATGCTTCTGATCCTTTTTACAGCAGAAGGATGGTGATAGTTTATCCACACTGATCCTCATACTGGCACTTCATATCTGCTAATGACATTATGAAACATTTTCATAATGTACAAATTGTGTCATTATTATACTTAAGCCTGAAAGCTCTCATTTGTACACAGTTAATTTTACATACTGACAACACGATACTGGAGACTTTAGTCCGTATACTGTGGATGGATTTTTTTTATTTCCTCCTCTCCTGGGTGAGTCAATAAGCAACAGCATTTCCAGATGTGAAGGTGGTGACTGAAGAAGAAAATGGAAGGCGTGAAGGGAAAAGTAAAATGTGTGCTGATCAGTGGAGAAGATTAGAGATGAGTGAGGCGAGGAGAGAAGATGGGGATGTGTGAGATGCTTTAAAAGAGGTTGGGATCTGTCAGATAGAAAGTTGGTTTGGAGGTGAAAGGTGCACTTATATAATTTGACAGTTCACTTCCTTCAGAGGGTCTATAACAGTTTAGTTTCACCTCATTGAACTCTCCATTTTCAACACTTTACTGCAGAAAAGCTTTGCAGGGAGATGAAACGGCTACAAATTTCCTCCATTGCATTCCTGGCACCCCTACCCATCTATACTCACTGTCTCATCCTCCCCGCCCACGGCCTTATCTATCCTCGCTGTTTCATCTAACCCCAATGTCTCATCAAACCCATCTGTCTCATTAATGTCTCACTGTCTCATCCAGCTCCCCTCTGTCATCTAACCACCCCACTGTCTCATCTAACTCCCCTCAGTCATCTAACCACCCCACTGTTTCATCTGTCCTCGACAGCTCATCAATCCCCATGCTGTCTCATGTAAACCAAACCTCTCATCCAACCCCTCTGTCTCATCTAACCTCATGAACTCTTATCAAACCCCTACTGCCTCATCTAACCCCTCCATTTCATCTAATCTCAGTTTCTCATCTAACCCCTTTTAAGGCTCATTTTCAACAAGCCGCCAATCTGCCCTTTAATTTTCAGTTACTGCTCGAACTATGTGTTTGTGTGTGTGTGTGGCCTGAGGACACAACGCTTTGATTAAAGAGGAGAAAAAAGTAACGTGTTCTGCATACACTCTCTGTTGTTCTCCATAAAGATCAGCACCACAGGGAGGCCGAAGTAGGCTTGTTAACACAGTCCCAGTATGGACACGCGTACTCTCGCTGACTCTGTTCAGCCAAACCATCACATTCTGTGCAATACACTGTATTTACAATGTCCCAAATTTGCATCTATTTCAGCATATAGGAGGATGTAGGTGGATGTTGATGCCGAGGTGGAGATGTTTGGTTGCACCTTAGATAATGATTTTCAGTTTATTTCTCATTGTACATCAAAGACAACAGCCATTGTTACTTGTGAATGATGACATCACCCCTTACTTTCACACTGCAGGAACGTCTTAAGGACATTTTTCCAGGAAGTTTCTCTTATTCCTGAAGCATTTTTAATTCCTTTGGTACTTAGTCACTATGTTTACATCCACACAAAACTCAGATAATTTGTTGGTAGTGAGATTAAGACAAAAATGTGAGTAAGAAGTATGCATATTATGTCATAGCATCTCTATTTGTTAGCATTTTTAGTTCCATGCAGATTTCAGTGTAAATGTGATGTGGGAATGCCGTGAAAAAAATCCATTTATTGTCTTGAAAACAGTATAATTTAAGTTTAAATGCACATTTTTACATATTATCAGGTGGATCTCGTTAGCCCAAATATCACTGACTAATCAGATGCAAGCTTCGTCCAGCCCAGCCTTGCAGATAGTCGCAAGTTTTGCACCGCAGCTGCATGGATTACATATGTCACCTGATCTAAATTCCATACTAAAGCACAGCAGGAATGCAAGCAAGGAATTTGCTGAAAATCCCAAATTTCAAGTTCCTAATTTAGCTCAGGACAAAAGCATCTGGTCTTACACACTACTAGACGGTCCACAGCGAGAGGGTTCAGATCCAGCTTTGACCGACTTTCGACCAATTCTGGGTTGAGTTTTCTCCCCATGTCTGCATGGATTTCCTCTGGGTACTTCAGGTTTCTTCCACCACAAAAGACTTCGGAAATAGATGAAATTGACTTTCTGAATGGATTGGCCTTGGGTGTAAATGTGGTTGAGTTGTCAGTCATTGTGCATTATCACTGAGATAGACGGGCGACCTTACAGGGTGTACCCTGCCTCTTACCCAGTGAAGAGGCTAGAGCCTACTCCAGCACCTGTGTGTCCCTGAAACGACGGACATAGAAATCAAAGGAAAAGTTCTGGAAGAAGTCGGCGTCCTGATGAAAAGTTCCTGTGTTGTTCTGTATGGAGTAAGGAGGTGTCTCTGTCCTGACTGCTGTGGTTCAAACAATACCACACCAAATCCCCAAATTCACAGCCCGTCGAGTGTGAAGGAAATATAATCAATGTTAAGATTAAGAGAGTATATTGTGTTCTTTTTGTTCTGACAGATGACTTAATGGTGAAGCAAGAGATTCTTCTCAACAAATGAAAAGGGTATTTTCTTCGTCTGGGATGAGATTTTGGACAATGCCAGCTTTTCGTCTTATTTTGTGTTGTAGGGCAGCAGTCTGAGTTCATTCTTGGGTCGTTACAGGAGCTTCATTTTAATATTTCATACCCAAACGGTATCACTCTACAAACAAGCAAGCTGTTGTAGCATGCAGAGCATCCTACATGAACATTTTAGGCATTTGACACTCTTCACCTGTGCCACTTAATACTTTTTACTCTACAATTGAAGCAATTTTTTTTTACAATATTCCTGTGACAGATTGATTTTGTTGCAGAGGAGTGGTCATATAAGGCATAACATTAGCCAAGGCTCTATTTGAGCAAAAGAATTGGGGTAGATTTCATTTAAAGAAAGTGATTTATTATAGTTTAGAGAGGAGTTGAATCAGGTGCAAGCTTGGTATTGGGTAATTCAGGGACTTATTGAAAAGATTATTTCCCTCGTGATGGCAGCGGTTGTTGACTGCTCTCAACTGAGGTGTCTTGAGATGGATTCTGGGGCAACCGGTGCAGCGTGATGTTTGTGCGATGCGATTGTGATCCCCTGTGGATACGTTCTCTCCTCAGGCTCCTGGCTTAGTTACAGAGGAGCACGCCGAGGGCTGGCAGGCATTCAGTGCCTTGCTGAAGGGCACTTTAGCATAGATACTTGCTGCCTTAGGGTTTTGAACCTGGAATGTTCAAAAATTGAAGGAAATCACTTTGACTTTAGAGCAAGTCAGAGCATTGCATCAAACACAGTGTGTGAAAACAGGAAGTGAAGCCCACGATATCAGTGAAGTCTTTCCTGATGTTCTCTTAGGAGATAATTAGGATTAATTATGTCCAGGTAGGATCACCCGCTACCGATCAAACATTGCACTACTACGTGATGAGATTACAATATAGAATAATATCACAAGTAGTAATAACACCGGGGTTTTGTTGTGATAGCAGATTTCACCTTTGTATTCTCTCATCACCATTTAATTAACTAGAGTATAAAAACCTGCATGTCAGTAAGGTGTGTGTGTGTCCCATACAATCTCTCAAAGGGCTTCACAGACCCACAAAACAAATTAAACAAACCAAAGCTATAACATAGAAGGAAAAAAAGGAAGAGACCTTAGGAGAGTCAATTCAAAGAGCGATTTCCTTAATACTAGAAAAATAACATCAATACACCATTTGAGTCCTGAATCAGTAGAGGAAGAGGGACCACAGAAATAATTTGTGTGTGTTTATTTTTGGCTTTTATCTGACTTAAGCTATCACAGAATAATGAGATTACAATGAATTACTGTTTATAACACATAAACACTCTGCGTATCCCTGTACAAAGAGTTCATGTTAGCAGACTTGAACGCTAATACATTTGCATATACACAGAAGCACGAGTACAAACGTGGTATCTCTCTCTGTCTCTCTCTCTCTCTGATCAATTGTAGAAGCAGCAGGAGTGATAGTGGTTTTAAATCCCTCACGTGAAATGGAAATTGATTCTATTTAGCTATGAATTTATTGAAATAAGTTAATCATTTTTGGATATTAGTTTTACTCTTTGTGCATGCACAAATTGTTTTGTTGATCATGTATCAATACATCATATTGAGCTGTTGTCAACAAGCAGAATTGACATTACTCTCCTGAATAATTGAACTATTACATCTGGTGTTTTGCTGCTTACTGGAGAGAATCCAGATCTATCCGCCACACATTGCTCATCATAAAAACAGGAAAATGGCATATGCCGACAAGCAACAGGCCGGGTTAAGCTCAAATTTGTTGTGCTTTTTACACATTGAGCTGAAATAAGAACATTTAAATGAGTTCTGACAGTTCATTTTTGATGTACTTAAAATGATTTGGCTTATCGTAACAACCACAGTGCGTACTTGTCATGTGAGATTGCTTTTTGCAGCATGACACAAAGCTCAAAATAGGGATTTTTCCTGGCCGAAAATAATTTCTTTACCACTGTGTGCAGTATGCTGCCTGACGCTGCCCTACATAAGCCAACAACAAAGCACTGAGATAAACACAGCGGGGACATAAACACCCATGGGAGCGGTTAGGTGGCTGAAAAAGCAAGAAAACAAACCAATACCAGGAGCAGGAAAATTCGACAAAAGCAGATTCAGCGAGACACAAAGATTTCTAAAGGCAGTGAAAATGAACTGAAACTTTCCAAATCCTTTTTGAATACTTTTTAATACTATTTAAACAATGACAAAAGATTTATGTCAGTTTTAAATTAAAATCAGCACTCGGCTTCTGAATGCGTCGTTACGCAACAATAATCAGTGCAGTTCTTGTTTTGACCCACGGCTGAGCTGGCAGGCGACCTTACACCACACTGACAGGCAGGAGCCGTCTGAGTGTGTGTGCTTGTGTGTATGTGTGCGTGCGCATCTTTTTGCCTCTGTGTGTCATGACTGTCTGTCAAATGGCAGAATAAACGGCTACTAGAAAAAGAGGAAGGAGCTACAGAGTAGAACGAGAGGAGAGAGAGAGAGAGAGAGAGAGAGAGAGAGAGAGAGACAGGAGTCATTTTCAACTGACTACCCACAGAGTCAGAAAACTGTCTGTAGTTTGTCATCTGTAGACTATTGTGTTGCCATCATCATTTGTGATGTCACTCCTGGTCACGTTTATCCCAAACATGTGACACAACCCTTAATGACTAAGTAAAAGTTACCTTTAGTCAGTTATCCTCCTCACAGCATGGGTGTGCTGTTAGAAAAGTCTTCTGTGTTGTAGTTTTGAGCAGTACACGTGTGAATGAGAGCTGAAGGTTATCACTGTTATTGAGGTAAACGTGGGCGTAGTTAAAGAACAGATTGACCCACTCTTGCATCATTTTGCTTCAAGACAAGACCAAAATTGCACTCCAAAAAAAGAAAATGGACAAATCCAAGTGTCCAACTGTTTTCTGCTATTTTGCCACTTCTCTTTAGTGTAAAAATGGAGTGTTAATAGTGTTTGACCACCTGGCAGATTGCCTGTAGTGTCACTCCATTTCTGGCTGGCCTGAGCCAGTAAGAAAACCGATCGATACAACACTTTGGAAAAAGGATGGAGGCAAAGAGGAACATCAGAAAAATAAGTCTCTGACAATGATTTTCTGAAATCTTTGTCAAAGGGCAGCAGTGGAGACAAGGACTGATTGACACAAATAGCAAGTTCTCTGTGTGTATTGATCCACTCATTCTTTGATGCCCTCCAAGAATGATTGTCTGTTAACGCACTCACTCCAAGTCAAGGGCATGAACATGACGTTCTCATTGCACAGATTACCTCAATAGAGATGAACGGAATGGACGAAGTGATGAATGGAAATGATGAATGAAAAAAAGTGACACGTATGAGTGAGAGCGAATGAAAGACTGTAATGTGTAGTAATGGACTGGAAAAGTGATTTGATGGGATGAAATTGTCCAGCAGTGTATTTCATAGCTGTGTGGGCTGTGCTATCACTAAGTGGACTAAAACTTCAATTTAATGAACCAAATCTAATTTTTTATGAATTCAAACTATGTTTAAAAATGTACATGGGCTGATGGCTTAAGCATGGACACTGTCAATGATGGCTAACTTGGCTAAATAGCAGACATTTTTGTCTCTAAATAATTAATCGTGCATTTATTGATCCGTAGTCTGTAGAGCGTCTTCTAAGTCAGTATCTTCTCCCAGATACCAAGAATGCCACTACACGGCCAAAAACGCAGAAGCATTAGGGCATAAAACCTACATGCTGTGCTGTTGAGTGTAAGTATGCAGACACTGAAAAGACTGGATTTCTATTTGTAGTTCAATTTTCCCAGTAGCGTCCTCATTTGTCCTCAGTGTTTGACACAGATGACTCTTCTGATCACCTGTTAGAGTCCTGTGATTGTCTTATAAGTCATTAGAGACACGTGAATGGTGATGCAGTTCACGGCAGCGCCTTTGTAAGAAGGCGATAAGTGATGTCACAACCTGCCTCCTTTGTTTTAAGGATGCTTTTTATAGCTCCATAACCAGCCAGACGGCTTCCTTTGCTCCTGCCATCCAGCTGTCTAATTGGATGAGAGGCGAAATATCTTCAAGACGAAATTGCACAGGAATGAATTCTTGACAAAGTAAAAGGAACAGATGTTTAAGTCTTCATCAGCGCCAAAAGAACTGGGGTGCCCTTGGTTCTCTCTTTTATAAGTAGGATTCTCAGATACTCTAACAACCCAGACTGTGTTTATATCAAATGATTTCTGTCTGCAGAGGTTTAGGATCAGCTGTGTGAACATGTTAAAAGTTTGCGCAAGTGTGTATTTTGTGTGTCTCACTGGTTGTCTTGTTTCTTTCAGGATGAATGGGGCTCCAGTGACTCATCCAGTAGGAATAAGCTTCACAACTCTGATGACAAGACACACAGCCTGGAGACACTGCCGCCAGGTAGAAAACTCCACTACCCATCACACACAACTACAATATGACTGCGTAGTGATATAAATGCCAGGGAGGGAGAAAAAGGCAGAGAATACTATAAATCAGACTAAAGCTAAACGTAGGTCTATTTGTTTTTATTTGAATAAAAGTAGATGTAGTCGCGTCTTCTTCGAAGTCCAAAATGTTTGACCACTATCTCTCTGAGGGGAAAAACAGGCCAAACATTTCCCAGGCATGAAGTCATAAAGACATAAAGCCAAAAAGCCATAAAGCCATAAAGCCATAAAGCATGTGAATGGCACAGACAGCATCATGCAGCACACCACTCCTCACATATGCAGAACACATTTCAACATGTGGCGCAGATGTTTGGACATAAAGAACATGACAACATTAAGAGGCTCCTCAAACTGAACATGTCATATACAGAGCATATACATATGCTGGGTAGATGGATGAGCTCGCGACTGCAGCAATGTGACATGAAAAGTTTCAAATCTGAGCAATATAAGCATAAGAACGTAGTATAATATAGAGATTATGTACACAACCCACAATATTTACAATCACATGATAATATAACAATGAATGGTACACCTCCACGCATTGCTGTAAATGATTGATAATTGGGTGGATTGATGGATGGATATGACAGAGTAAATATTCCAGTCTGAAACTTGTTTATCCAATTCACTCGATGATCCATTTTCTTCCTGCAACCCAACTATGCATTTCCACCCAACTTTTGAGAAACACGGTCAGAAAGAAGAGTGCGAGTATTCAGAATAAAGCAGAGAAGTCACAAGCGTAGGAGGAGAATGTCCACCACTCACAGTCATTTTGGTTTCCCTCAGTCTGGCTCTAAGCAGTGGCACCCACGTCACTAATTTAAATGTTAAATTGAGTGTATTTTAATGTCACAATTTGAGCATCATTTTAACGGCCCAAAAAGGAGAGAGAAGAGAGTGCAGTGGAAAGGATGACAGTATGGTGTTACTGAATAAGATGTTCTTTCAGTATTCATAACCCCTTTGAATTAATAACATCAGAACCTCTCTTGAAATGATGAGTTTGTCTACCGTTCGGTAGACTCATATAAATATCTTACTCATGTGTAATGGCTCTAAATGCGTTGGTGTGTATTTTATTTTCTCAGACACTATGCTGTGTTTTAGTTCTGTGGTTAAGGAAAAATTCATAATCAGATGTACACATGATGGAATTAATAGGATTGTGTTGATTCTTGAATATACATGACTCTTAAATCCGCTTACGAGAGGAAGCAAACCAAGTGAGGAAACGCAGGCACAGAGTTCTTATGGCGACCGTAAGCCAAAGGATCCTTTACATGCTTCAGTTAATCAACTTACCCGTACGTCAAACACACCGACATGGACTTATGCTGATTTTCATCTGATTATGATGTTTGAAGGTTTTAGCTGGCATATATGTTGCCACCCTAAGGGCGTACTCAGTAACACGAGATGTGAAAAGCCCGATAAAGATTCTCTCCTGTCCTGGATTGTGACAGACTGAGCTGAAGACTTGGAAAGTGAGATGTTGAAACATTAATTCCGGGACATTAATTACTGGCTGCTGTCGAACATGAAAATCACCAAGGACGTTGCACACTGTGACACATGCAGCGGTCTCGGAGGCGCAGTTAGTCACGGGCGGATCATGGCGAGCTTCAGCTGATTAACATGCCTCGCACATTCAGAAGCTGTCACTTTGGACACATGCACACACTGGCTGCAGCTTTCTGCCTCCCTCAGCTCACTTTCTGTCTGTCTCACTCATCAACTCCCAGAGTGTAATCTTGCTCTACCATACGTTTAACACAAGTCTTTGGCATGGCAGATGCATGCAGCTAATTAGATGCGTTATTTGTGTGTGTGCGCGTGTCTCAGCAGTCTGTGATTAACCGTGAAATTAAATATTACAACATTATCTCTTTATTGTGCAATTATAGTGGTAATTGGCTACTGTGTGTGTTTAATAGTGCGTATTCCCCACTTTTGTTCAGTAATTATATTTTCTAGATCTTAAAAATGATGCTGTAGTACGTTGGTGAATTGCAAAGGTCATCGTGATTCTTTCTGATCCACGGCGCTACATCATGTTTTGATCTTTTTAACATTTCACGGATGCAGTGGGCATCTACGTGGTTTTGCTTGGTGCAGCTTTGCCAGAATCGGATGTCTGACTTGTTTCCTGATGCATGTTTTCCATATTTCTGCATACAGCACCGATTACATGTCAGCTTTCGTCAGTGCCGCGTTACTGCGCTGTCGAGCACAGACTTCACGCTGGGAGGCTTCTTCCCAGTCAGCCATGAGGGATCCTTGCGTCAACCAGGCCTCTGCCTCCATTTTATATTCCCATTTGGCTGTAATCCCATACAGTGTTTAGACATATCTTGAGCTTTTAGAAGGGTGAAAAATTGTGTCATGGATTTTATTTGACACACAGTATTAACTGAAGCTTTATTTGACTGGAAAGCCTCATTGCTTTCAAGGATGTTGTGTTTTTGTCCGTGTTGGTTTGTCTGATAGTGATTGCAATAACCACTTTAACATTTTGGCCTCTAACTTTGAAATCGTTAGTCATCGAATCAAAATGATTTTTTCTTTGTGTGTATCCAAATCAGTACTTACAGTTTAGGCCAGGCCTATTTACACCGAGCCTCATTATCCATGTGACTCCTCAATAGATGCCGTTTTTTTGCCATATTTTACATGAGAATGTCTGGGCTGAGTTTTATCTTTCGTTTTTGATGTTCCTTACTGTTTTGTTATAATTGGCTGCCAGCTGAACGAGTGTGACTCATGCTTCAAATAATGCCATAGGTTTTGAAAGAATGAGCACGGTACCCAAACCCTTTGTACTTATGCTCCACATGCCACTTTGCTATTTTCGAAGAAAGCAGGAAGTGCTTTTTCAACCACATGTTGATTCTTCATATGATGTTTACAGACAAAATGGTCCAAAAGAATTGACTGAAATTTTGACATTGAGCAGAAACATTGCACTGTGTTTTTCTTTGTTTAGCTTCAGTGATTCTGGTCCGTTTTCTCAAGATGCCATCTCGTGGTTATGCTTTTTGAGATTTCAGGAAAGTTTTCTGAGCAATTTTAGGTCCAGTCTGAGTGTGAGCTGAAACGCAACTGAAATACCTGCATTTTGTTTTCTAATAACCACCGTTGTCTATGTCCAGGTAAGGTGCGCTGGCAAGACTTTGACCAGGACCTGTATGTTGGAGCCACGGTGGTCCGACCAGGCCAGGATCCCTATGCCAGGAACAAATTCAACCAAGTGGAGAGCGACAAGCTTCGTATGGACAGAGCCATCCCTGACACCAGACATGACCAGTATGTGTTGTTGTTGTTATTATTATTATTGTTGTTGTTGTTATTACACAGTGTCCTTTACTGTTAAATCAGGGTGCTAATAGCCTGTAAATTTTCCCTCTGTTGTGAATGAATTAAGGAAGTAGCAGGAGATGCGTCACCATATCTATTCCTGGCACACCGTCTGGTAATAGCTGTTGACTGTGATTTGTTTGTTAAGTGATCAGAATAGGAAAAAGAGCCTTGGGTCACAGATGAGATTCCTCCAAAGTTAACAGAGGCGCCTGGCAAATGCCTGAAATCTACATTTACTTGTACATTTTCCTTATTTATCATAATTACAGTCTACGATTTGCATCCGACGTAACAGATGAAATATGGCCTGTATGATTCAACTTTGAAGCAGTCTGAAATTGGCAGTTGTCGTTTGATTTCATGAGCACCGAGAGTGCCTTGTTGAACATTATGCTGCCTTCTCATTACCCACCTCACTCTGAACCATTTTCTTCTACATTGTAACCCACGCAAGTGTACAGAGAAAGGCGTAACGCTGCACCGCACATATGGAGAATGGCCCTGTGACTTTTCACCAAGATTTTTGAGTCAAAAAAAAGGTTATTTCTAATGTAAAGTTTTGCTTCAGAAACGTAAGACTTGATTATGTGAGTCCTGTGGTATTTTGGCTGCTGGAGTGTTCACCGCAGCCAAGGGAGAAACGGTGTCGAGCGCGCTCATCTCCCAGCCAGTGAGATTGCTCCAAAATCTATTGAGCTTGTCAAGGATCAGAGCGATGCTATTTTCACACACTGAGGGAAGCTTCTGCAGAGTAATGGGCTTGTGTTTTCTTGCTACAACTCCAGAGATTGGAAGATTGTAGCAGAATCTGAAATATTTCACCTACGCGCGTTTTCAAGTAGTTAGATTTCAGGATACCGAGGATGACACATTTGTCATTTTTACATCCTGCTTTCCTCCTCACTAATGATTTATTTTGCTATCACAACTTTACTTTATGCTTTTGCTTCCACTCCTTTCCACTTTAGTGCTGCAGCAGGAAGATGAGCAGTAGTTTCTCGGCTGTTTTGGGTTCAGTCTAATACAAACAGTAACCTAGTCTATTTAATATGATTGCAGTTTTTCGGTGTGTATCCTGTCAGTATGTGTTTTTAAAAAGATTGTTTTATAAAGGCAATGACTTGACCCCACAGATCTATTGATCTAACTCAGACAGCTGGAGCCATTAGCCCACTAAAACAGCAGGCCTGTCGGGTATTGATTTTCAAGTGATTTGTCACTTTCCCAGCATTCAGCAGGGCCAACTACAAAAGGGCTATGATCACATTATTTTATCATAAATCCTGTTCTGAATAAACTGACAAAGTACAAACAGGTGTTTATTGTTTCTGATATTTGCTCGTGTTGTCTGTGTTGCTGTGTGTCCCATTTTATTGTGGCTGATCCTTCCTTCGTCTGGCTCTTCTTCCTCCTCATTCATTCATATGTGACGTGGCTCAGCATACTGAATAAGAAAACATCAATACAAGGACACAAAATTAAAAAGTAAAGTGATGTAGAGATTATTTTTTTAATTATGCACAATTATGCACACACACACACACACACATCAAATACACCTGTAGATGCAGAGTAACTTGTTCTTTGTACAGAATGTTACAATCCGTCCTGACCAACTTGTAGGAGATGAGTGGGAAGGAGTTTGTCCCACATGGTTAACTCTCCATGTTCTCTCTCCTCTTCATCCTCTCCTTGGCCAACTCCTTCCTCCCTCCTCCTCCTCCTTTGTTATCTCTTGCCAGCTTTTTTCCTCACTTTCATGTCAGAGGCGATTTATTTCTGTTGGATGCACAAACAAACACATACCTTCGCACATATGATCACATGGGATTCAGTCCTACATTTCGAAAAATGTCTGTCGGCCGCAGCTTCTCCAGAGATTTACTCTCGGATTGTGTCCCCGCGTATCCTTCATGTGTGTGTGTACGTGTACTTTTCCGTGAGTGTGTAGTGAATCCTATTTGCTGTGATGTGTGTGTTCAGGGAGCGGTTCCAGCTCACAGCTTGGCTGGCACATTCTGCTGTGTGCTTATGTGTGTAGGAGTGTATGTGTGTCTTTGAGCTTGCGGATGCTTTTATACTCGGTCAGGGGTTTTTTTTCTTCTTTTTTTTCATGTCTTACTTATGTTTCCCCGTGTGTGTAAAGTTGCAGACATAAACAGTGGAAGTCAGACCTGCCAGCCTCAAGCGTGGTCATCACCTTTCACAACGAAGCCCGCTCCGCTCTGCTGCGGACGGTGGTTAGGTAGGTGTACACTTTTCACCGGAGAGTCGTCATTCCATTGTTTTTCCACCTTTAATCTCCCTCTGACCCGTCCGTCTCTCCCTCTCTTTAGCGTTCTGAAGAAAAGCCCTACTCATTTGGTCAAAGAGATCATTCTGGTTGATGACTATAGTGACAATCGTGAGTAACACACACACACAGACACACAAACATAACTCACAGTTTACACAGCTTGTGAGAGCGCCGTGTAAGTATGATGTGTGTGTCTCTGTTTCAGCTGAGGATGGAGCATTGCTGGGGAAGATTGAGAAAGTGCGCGTGTTGAGAAATGACCGCAGAGAAGGTAATTAGAAGAGGAGGATAAAAGTTTTAATCCCAAAGAATTCACCACAGTTCTGTTCCCGGATGTGGTCCCCTCAAATAACACCAAGATTGTTCACCACATGCCCCTAATTTAGGATGATAACATTCTCTTGTGAAGCAAGATTGTGGTTTTTGATTAAGATCTAAGATATTTTGGTCATGTATTTTTAAATGTAATAACCAGTGGTCCTATGACTCTCATTCATTCCGCTTCAACGTGCATTAAATGTGAGAATCAAACCAAGTTTGGTTGTTTCCGTGAACTCTGGTAGTGTTTTACAAGTTGGAAGGAAGCTATAATTTTCTCACTTTTAACTTTTGTGTTAATGAAGAAGCTAAATATGTCTTATTATAGCAGGATGTTCATCTCCAAATATAAAAAGTGGTGTTTTTTCTGTTGAAATATCATCAGTCAACGTTGTTTCAAGTGTAGAGTTTTGACCGTGTCAAGATGAAAGTCACTGTAGGATGATAAATACAGAAAGCAGGTACTCGCTTGAAAAGGTTCCAAGCATAAGATCGCTCCTTCAGCTGGGCCGAGTCAAGAATTATCTATTTTGATAATTTATGTTCATGTAATTCAATGTTTTATTGACTTTTCATAAAAGAGAATGAAGCACAAGCGATAATCTACTGAGTAGATTTTATTGACAATTTTTGTTATCCGCTGAACAGAGTAATCTGTAATCTGTTAATCTGCCTTTGTTCTTGACCACTGTTGTGCTGTGACGTTGTTGTGTCCGTTAGGTTTGATGCGTTCGAGGGTTCGTGGTGCAGACGCTGCTACAGCGCCCGTGCTCACCTTCCTGGACTCCCACTGTGAATGTAATGACCACTGGCTAGAGCCTCTACTGGAGAGAGTAGCAGAGGTACACACACACACACACACACACACACACACACTGTCAATACGTTCACATGCACTTTCACACTTTTTGTGCTGTAGTTACCGCAATAAATTATGTTTTTAAAAATAATTTACACATGAATGTATAGATATTTGCACAAATCAAAGTTTACGTACTCTGGTCCAGATCATGCAATTGTAAATCGATTTATACAGGCATATAAATGTCTTAACGGGAGTGTGCTGTCTCCATGTGTATTTCCGTAATGGGCAGACACCCGTACCGTGATTATGAAAGCTGCCATTTGTAGTGTTGATTTTGTGCATGCATGTGGTTTATCACATTTTAGACGCTAATCCCAAGAAAAATACAAATATTTGCAAGTAAATGTGGTGAGACACACACATGCACACACACAGACCTCTCTCTCTCTCTCTCTCTCTCTCTCTCTCTCTCTCCCCCCGCATGCCCTTCAAACATATTGATGACTTAGCTTGCAAGATGGTTTTAATATTTGAAGGATGTTGCCAGTAATTTGTACTGTCATCAAAACTATTTCAATTTCAAAAGAACTTTCCACAGATTTACATTTCATTGTTGGTCACAGCCCGTTTCCTGTCATATATACGAGAGTTTTAGCAGTCTGCTGACCTTTGTAATGCAGAATCTTTGCAGTCATTTCAGAAGGAGCTATTAGTTCGAATAAAATCTTAATCCTAAATGAGTTTCTTTAAGGTGAAAGAGTCCTTTAAATGTTCCTTATAATTTGACTGATAATGCCATAATCTCACACGTGATCCTCCAAAAATAGCAGTAGACCGGAGAACATAAGTGCTTGTAGAACATTTTTCTATTAGTATTGATTTTAAAAACCTTTGGAAAAAGAGAGAACAGAGGCAAAACGTGTGGGCGAGTCAACAAAATCAAAGGGAAGCTTTTCTTCTTCTTCACTGGCAGCTTTTTTCCTGCCACTTGAGCAATGCGCTCTCCGACTGTAAACAAAGATGTGGTCCTGTGATTTTATCCTGAGGATCTGTTTCGGCATGGGACAGAAAAGACATCATGTTTTCTTTTCTCTTTTTTCCTCTGCTCCGCTCTTTTTATCTTCCCAGGATAAGACACGAGTCGTGTCTCCGATTATTGATGTCATCAACATGGACAACTTTCAGTATGTAGGAGCCTCGGCCGATCTGAAAGGAGGTACAGTACACACGAGGACATGAACAGGAACACAGACATGTTTGTTGTGTCTAGACCAATTGTAATCATTGGGAGACATACTTTCCGTCTCTACCGTCATCAACCGGCTGTTCCTAATTAGCTCAATCGAAAGCCTTAAGACAATCAACATCGCAGCCCTTAGTGATTTAGATTCACCTGATTTAGCGAGCACAGGTTTGGAAAATATACACTGACGGTCACTGACGGTTGACATGCATGCCTGCTGCAACAGCCGTCAAGTGCCTGCCTGTCTTTTGGAGTTGAGACATTTAAGTGTGACGGGAACATCTTTCTGTAACAATTGTGATATGACTGCAAGGTGTGCATACCTCGTTGAACCACATTTTATTTACAGATGCCGGCTTGTGGGCTGTAGAAGCTCATTCGGCAAGTTACTTTCATATTTCAAAACACCCGTCTTCATACAGCTGTCTTGGTATTTTTACAACACCTCAGTCGTAAATTTAGCAACTCAAGTCTTTGTTTTTTTTTCACCTTCCTGAAAAATCTATTAATGTCTGAACATTTCTCCGTGCATGGGAGGGTTGAGTGGAGTCAAATGATTACATTTGAGTAGCCTACATTTAACAGCATTACAAATGGACTACTTACGCAGCTCACGTAAACATCTTGGTTCAGTCTGGTGCCTCAGATGGACTATTGACCTGAGCCAGGCCGCTGCCTGCACGTAAATGTTATTTCACAACGCTTGTCTACTGTTGTGCTAATGATTTTGCATTCTGAGTGCCAAGTATTCCAAGCTTCATGAACCACATTCACCTGAAATATCCTATAGCAACATCAGCGTAAATGAGATTGTTCCCCTTTCCCAGTTATCTAATGAGAACTAGATTATCGTGGTTGTGTTCTCACCAAAATGTGCACAATGTGTGTCTGCTCAAGTACACACAGACATCACAAGCTTATTAAACATGCATCAATTCAAAGTCTGTATTCTTCTGTACTTGGCTTTTTCAATCTTCATTTCATCTTAGAAATGATCACGAAGGTGTTTTGTGTGTGTGTGTGTGTTTGAGTGTTTATTGATCCGTGCCTGTGTGTTGTAGGTTTTGACTGGAACTTGGTGTTTAAATGGGACTACATGACCTTGGACCAGAGACGAGCCCGACAAGGCAACCCCACAGCCCCCATAAAGTGAGAAGCACATACACACATACACACACATGCACACTGTCACAGTATATGAATCCACTCTCAAACGTAGACTCACACAGCTGGTAGACATTTGTTTGCTTGTTGCCACCAACTGCTAATCTTCTTTTCTTCCTTAATCTGCTCCATCATCCCCTTTATCTCTCCCTCCAGGACACCTATGATAGCAGGAGGTCTATTTGTGATGGATAAGGAATATTTTGAACAGCTGGGGAAGTACGACATGATGATGGACGTATGGGGAGGAGAGAACCTGGGTGAGTGAAGTCTGTGTAAATTTGATAGAATTTCTACAAAATGAATCGGATGAGTTTAGAGAATGGTAATGATTTAAAAAAAAACAGAAACAAAACACAGCATGGCAAAGATTCCATAAGGATTAAGAGTGGCATGTATGGAATTGTGTTGATGCGTTGCAATCTAACTGAGTTGCTGTTGGTCTGAAATCGCTGCACAACTTGGCTTTCTCTCTGCACTTTCTCTCTGCCGTTTGCTTATTTAACCAAATCACACAGTGCTCTGATTTTTGGCTAAGAAAGCAGACTTTACTTTGTGCCCATGAAAACTCCACTGTCCTGTGACATTTGATACGAAAGTAGCACCGAGGATGTGGCTTTATGTTGTCAACCTATGAGATCATCTGGGTTTAAGGCCAAGTACAAAAAAAATCTTTTCGGTGGAACGAAAGAAAGAAGGCATGGAATCCTCCAGAGAGCAGTTGATCTTAGAAAATTACAATGATAATGGAATGATGCTTTGAGTATGTAATGATCTCAAATGACGCTACTATACACAGTCCGGCAGATTTACAACAGTGTGGTGACATAATAACAGCTGCCTCACCGACGAGTTTGTTTGACTTCAGTGAGAAATTGCTAAGAATTAACAGCTGCCAGAATTATCTCTTCCAGGCAGCGCAGTGATGCACATCCGCCATGACAGTTCAGTTCCTGGTTTAGTTCTCATTTAGCCAGCAGTTTCTCTGTGCTACATTTTGCATGTAATTATGGGAGTGATTGTTTGCCGAGCTGCTGTTATCACCCCGCACAACAGGTAGATGTTAGTCGCAAGAGGAAAAAAGCTAAACCAAGGCTCATCACTTTAAATGAATTCACAAGACCGCTTACATATGTTTTCAATAAAGTGTGATGTGTGTGTGTGCGTGTGTGTGTGTGTTTTTCAGAGATCTCATTTCGTGTGTGGCAGTGTGGTGGCAGTTTGGAGATCATTCCGTGCAGCAGAGTTGGCCATGTCTTCAGAAAGCAGCATCCATACACTTTCCCTGGAGGCAGCGGGACTGTATTTGCAAGGTAACACACATACACACACTCCAACCATTCAGCACATTCACAATCAAGGTTCTACTTGTCACACACATTCATTAATATTCATCCATCCATTCCCTTCATCCACTTGTCCTGCAGGGCGAGAGAGCTGAAGCGTCAGTATACGAAAACATTTCTCATCCATATGTCTGCTAACCCGCTGACTGTTCTGGACATGTTGTCATTTCTTAAACGCTGTGTTTATGCAGGATGCTGACAGGACTGTCTGATCTGATCCAATCCAAAGTCACACACACTTGCACTGTTTGTAGAGTTAATTGGATTTTTTTGCAGGGGCAAATGGGAAATCATCAGTCTGATCAACATAAACAACCTTGTGGATTCTCATGAGTTTAATTTGCAGTGGATTATTTGTTTTTACAGACAAATGGACACTGATGATGATGATGATGATGATTTAAGTAAAGTCAATGCCTCGTTTGGCTCTGCCAATATCGACCAAGCCTAACTATCACGTTATTTTTGCTTGGGTGTCATGGTAACAGTAATGTGATGACATTTGGAGAGTTAACATTGGTGTTTCTGTTGGATGTTTGTCATCACATTTTTGAGAGATGATTCATGTGGGTACATTCATGAAGATTTTGTCTCCATCTGCAATGCAGATTTTAGGATAAGATTAAGTCAACATTCAGTGTAATATCTAGTCTAGGACTGTAATATTTGAATGATATCAGCATATTGCTCAGTGCTAACAGTGATTACACTGTGGTGTGAATTGTAATAATAATTTTCTGCAGGTATATTTAAATTCAACAATCTTGTAAACAGCATCATCAGATGCAAATTTGACAAAACGTCCTTGAACAACATAACAGCACTTTGTCATAGGCGTCTGTCTCACCGGTGGAGTTCTGCCCTCTTGTGGTTGTATGGATGTAAAAAAAATGAAAAGGGAGACTGAAAGATTGTTTCATATGATAATGTGACTCTCTGTGTATGTGTGTATGAGTGAGAGTGTGAACAATGTGTTCTGTATTTCTTGTTGTCTGACCAGTGCTTCCTTCTTCGCCTGAAAAAAAGAATAAACATGTGTAGCCACAACAGAAACACACACAATTTTAATATTCTGTCCTGTCCACTCATTTTTCCCCTTACCCCTCCCCCCATTTCTCCTCTCCCCCTCAGGAACACGAGGAGAGCAGCAGAGGTGTGGATGGATGAATATAAAAACTTCTACTATGCTGCCGTTCCCTCTGCCAGAAATGTCCCCTATGGAAAGTAAGTCCTTTTTTTTTTTTTTTTTTTGTATGAGCCCTAAACAATCACGTAGACGAAATTACAAAGGTACCCACGGGGTAAAAAGCCACTTTATGTGTATTGCCAAAGTAGCAGTTTCAAAACAAGTCTGACATTTTCCCCCTTGTGTCCCAGTAACACAAGTCATTTAACAGGGCTCCAAAGAGAATAAATAGTCGGCGCCTGAATGCAATGTTTAAAGGACTGCCACAGCATTCAAAGTGCTAAAGGGAATAATGGAGAATATTCTGCCACATTCCAAAATAAAAGAACCCGCTAAACAACACTGCATGGGTAAAGAGAGCAGAGATCAGAGGGCAAAGCTCCCAAGAAGTGTAGACAAATATTAAATGACTGACGTCGAGATGCCTTAGGAGCCTTATGACATTTTAAGGAGAATTGGAGCTAGTGTGAAAGTGTCTCTCTCATTTTAAATTGCTACCTCTGTATTACTTGGTGTCATTTAATCCTCCACGTACGAATTAACTGCTGCATAATGCCTACATTCACTTAACTTCAATCATCACTAAATAGCTACCCAATATAATACAACTGTACAATACACACACTCCAGCAATCACGGTGTAGCTATAAAACGAAATACTGATGATCTGATCCAATGAGGACGCCATGGCAACTCTCTTCAGTGTCAGTCTAAGCAGTAGTAATTTACAGACATCCCACAATTATCCCTCATGCACTTTTACTCTCTGCCCTCACAAGAATGACTTAGCAGGTGTATAATTCAATAAATCTACTGGGAGACACAAGTGATTTGCCCCCTAATTCTCCTCGTTGTTCTTTTCTCTCTCAGTATCCAGAGTCGTTTGGAGATGAAGAAGAGATTAGGCTGTAAGCCGTTCAAATGGTACCTGGAGAACGTCTACTCTGAACTGCGGTAAGGAAATCACATAACAACGTATGAGGCGGTGTGATAGGATACATGAAGTGGTCATTTACAGATTTCAATTCAGGCTCGCCGCTCACCTGGACTGCAGAATAGATGAGTCTGCCCTTCAGTTTGGCTGACAAAATTGCTCGCAAATCGACACCACTGTGTGTGTGTGTGTGTGTGTGTGTGTGTGTGTGTGTGTGTGTGTGTGTGTGTCTTCATGTATAAG
>OMNV01015935.1:21295-37478 GCA_900303265.1 Brotula barbata | reverse complement strand
TGACGGATGGATGGAAATCGATGATCATGATGATAATAATAGCGATGAAGAGGCTTTCCATCCAAACCACATACCTCAGTGTTATCATTGATGGTTCCAGAAGCAAATGTGCGCAAGTGTGTTTTTTTGTGTTCTTTCTTTCTTCAATGCTGGTGAAGTAGAACGCTGATGTTTTTACTTTATAATTATTTTATTTTGATATTAATATTTTTATTTCTTACTCTAATTCTCCATGGAGGTATGCAGGAGCTTCTTCTTATTTTCGTCTGTTTTTGAATGACACAGATGTGTGCTTGCTTGATTGTGTTGTTGCTCCTCTCTGGACAGACTGCTTGTGCTTTTGGTGAGATTTGGTTGAAGTGGGAAATGAACTCGATGCACTGAGCTCTTCCTCTTGTTTGCTCAAGAGCAATCGAGAGACGAGGTGAAGAGAGGGACACGATGAGTTGAGCTATATTTTCTCCACAGTTTCGCCTGTAGAACGTGTCTGAAGGCCTTGCCTCTTGCTGTGGGCGGGGCCTGGCACAGGTTGAACTCGGAAGTGGAATTCCTGAAACCTGGAAGTGTCTTGAAACCCGGCATGAGGATTTACCGTTTGTTTTTGACTGTAGCACGGCTGCTGCAGCATCCTCACGTCTTCACCATTATCTCTTAAGACACAGAATGAAAAATCTTCTATCTGTCTGTTTTGTTTACTTCCGTTGACAAATGGAGCCTTGTCCACCTTTAATATTCCTATTTTATACAAAAAAACAATGATGTTTTGTGTTCCAGAAGCACTGTAGATGCAGCAAATGATTAGAAGAATGGATTTCTTTACGTGCTCGCTGCACTTTGTCCGCTCCACAGGGAGTCTTTCTATTCTTTCCTTCCTGCTCAGACCATTTCCTTTGCTTTGCAGTACCCCATATATTATAGATCAGCTTCCGTATATGTGAGTGAGACGAGTATTTCTTTACTTCTCTGCTCAGGCATGGTAATAACAAGGAAAGACACTGATGTCCACACGGAAGAGTGTCATTTATGTCTCATCTAAAAATGAACAAAAGGAGATTGTCTGGTCACACAGAACATTCTTGCTTATACCTGTCTGTAGATTTCACACAGAAGAGAACTGAATGAAACAAGCTTGTGTTCGGCTCACAGGTGTATTCATCACCAACTATTCCTGCAGTTAATCAGTAGTTGTGTTGTAATACACACACGCCTGTGCTGTTTTTCAGCAGGACTGACTGATTCCTGCTAATACAAATGAGAGTTAACCATGGCTGGTTATTTATACTCAAATGGATCTATGGTAAAGTATTTTTCATCTTAACGAGTAACCAAATAGCAATCACTTGTTAGTTTGTTGTTACCTGAGAGTGTTAGTGATTCCATTTACAACTAACTGCTTTCTGGCTAAACACTGTACTGTAAACGTGATGAGTAATGAGTTTGTTTGGATTTGGACTCCACATCACTTGATGGCTTCCAGAAATATAGATAAGGGATACAGGTATATCACAGACACCTAAAGATTTTTTTTTTTTTGCAATGACATTGTTTATGGCAGAATTATCCATTGCTCTCTCACACAGAGACACACATGCTTCCTATTCCTTGAGTTTTGTTTCCCCAACAAAGAGAGCCGGCTATGTTTTCTCAGATGTCTTATAATTCTGTCCTATATCTTGTCATTTTGTGCTTTGGGCATGATGTTTTCCTTGTCTCATCCATTCTTCCAACTGTACTGAGACTGCACGGAGCTTAGAGGGTTCGTTATGGAGGTTGAAATACTTAGCTTGGGACTTGATGGGTTGCTGCATTGCTCTCTGTACAGGCTGGCAACCACAGGACCAGAGGATATGAGGCCAGAGTGACACTCACCCAAAGGCAAGCTTAAATGTGAGGATAGTATTACAGCATGTTGCCACGGTGACCAGGCTCAAAAGCCCCAATCCAATTCAGGTGCTCAGTTTGACTTTGTGTTAATCAGGAGGTACATTTAGTGTTTTGTGAGTTTTGAGTGCAGGAAAGCTAAAAGAAAATTAGTTCAAAATAGATTCATTTTTTTTCTTAATTTCTTTAAGCTTATGTTTGTGTTGTAAATGAGTAATTGTAATGAATGAATTGATTTAGGCTGTGAACAAATGCTGACTGTGCTCATTTCAGAAGCTTTGGATTGTACACAAGCTGCCAGCAGGTGAAATGATGCTCACCTGCATCTTCAATGGACCAGATGTGTTTAAGATTGCAGCCCTTGTGTTCCTATCATTTGTCTAATCCACTTCACGCTGCAGCACACATAGTTCATAAAAATGAAGGATTTCTTCTTAAATCCTTCACACTCTAAACACCATAACGTTACTGACTGGGCTGTGGCCACAGGCTGCAACATACTTCAAAGTTTGAGAAGATGAAGAACTGCAGACTCTCTGTTGAATTACCATTTAAAGGCAAACATTTATGGATTTTAGTGGAATCATTCGAGAAGCAGAAAAGGGAACCCCTGGATCGAGTCGGTGAATCATGGCAACTTTTCTTTGGTTCTTGATTTTGCTTCTATAGTCAGTGAGACTTGTTTCTATTCAACGTTTTGTAGATCTGAATCGCTGCGGATTGAATACTCAAAATATTACCTTTAGTAATGCCCACCACAGGGTGGCTTCATCCAAGGCTCCCTAAAAGTGTTGTTCTTTGTCAACAAGGAAATTGTAATGTCTTGATGATTATGGAGAGATAATTTATGTGACTGATTTTATTTTATTTTTTATTTGCTGGCAGTTAATTTGTTTTATGGCTATCGAGTTCCTCTTATCTAACAGCATGACAACCAAACTGCACATTACCTGACTGACCACAGCAGTACTGTCTGCAACAACACTTTGTCTATGTTGGTAAAAGTCTTTTCTTTTTAACTAGTCTTATTTTTGTGAAAGTTTCATGTTATTTTATTTTATGTATAAAGAAAATGTAATAATTTAGGCATACTGTAGAGCACCTCATTTTGATTGGATGATTAAATGTTTACATCTTAAGCACAGTGTGCCAAAGTTCCTTCCTGTCTTGAGGAAGAAAGACGGAAAAGTTTGTGAATGTCCAAACTCGTATGGTTTTGGTTTCATGTGGCTCGTGGTGCATATCTAATTGTTTCTCATTTCTGCGTGTAGGACAGGCCTGGTGAAGATGACTCTTAGACGCTGATCTGGTAGAGACTGTATAAATTTGGAAACCTGATTTGATCTTATTACTTTTGTGGCGAACACCCCCTAGTGTAACACATCGAGATGTTGATGTCTGTAGACATCTCAGTAAACAGGAAAGGGGGGAGTTTTGAACATAAATCATTGAACATCTTCACCACTGAGCCAAAAGGAATTTATTCTTATTCAACAATGATTTATATGATGATGGCATCTATACTGAAGGAGCATTACATTATGATTTGTTCAAACAAGACGGATGTCTCCACCTGCAGCCCACCTCAAACCCACTCATGAAAAATAAAAGTCGATATATGAGAATTCACAATCTATGAAAAGCCTTACTTAAGCAAAAATGATTTAAGCTTGGCTCATTCTCCATCCTTGCTACATGTGATTGTAATGGTGTAAATGTGAATCGGGGCACAATAGGCTGTATAAGGCTCATCAACCAATCGAGGAAGATGAACAATTACACTGTAATCAACTGGGATGTGAACTAGTGGCTAATTGTGTGTTTTCTGAGGGGAGTGTGTCTTTGTTAAATGGCCGCGGTGTTGAAAGGAAGAGGTGGGTGATTAGGCTTGAGAGCTGACACATGTAAAAGTGTATATTTTTGTATATACCTACGTCAGTGTGTGTGTACAGTATGTACATATATACACAGTGTACTCAGCCGCGGTTCCTAGTTTTGTTGTCTGACTGTACAGCGCTTCTAACTGTGCCCTGTTTTATAGATCCTGCAGAAAAACAACTTTGAATGAGAAGAAATGATTAACTTAAATAAATGAATTTATATATAATATAAACAGTGCAAAGTGTTTTTGTCTGCTTGAGTGGCACACACACACACACAGATATGAAGTACAGTCTGTTCCCAATGGTTACATCAATTGGAATTGGTAATACAATATCAGTAATATCACCAAAGGAATTTACTGCAAATACAGATCCTGACTTAGTCTTTATGACATCAGTCTTTGTTGAGAATAGTCAGTCAGGAAGTTATGATGGATATCATATTTTTATCTGTTGACGTGAACATGCTTGTATCGCCAAAAGAGTATGTAATGAAGTAATGAAAGTTTAGGAGAGTCATAATAATTAAACACCTGTGGGGGATTTTGTGTTTTCACGTCCAGGCACGCTCTCACATTATTCAAAACTATTTTCCTTTCTAAAAATCATAATATATGTTTTCATATTTATTGTGAAAACTATACATAATAACAGAAATGTTTCACAAGTTTGTCTCACGTTGAATTTAAGGTCTTCATCTGCAAAGTTACAAGTAAATAAAATCAATGTCAATCAATGTGGTGGTGTTACTGGAGTAAGTAGGAAAATATTCCCCTCTGTAATGTAGAGAAATGCAAATACAACAGTAGCCTAAACTGAAAATACAGAAAAGTGCTTGACTACAATGCTTCAGAAAAGTTTTTAGATATTTTCTGCCTCTGTGGAGATGCGGTCTTATTTTACACTTTTACTGAGAATGTGCCACGTGTGTGCAGCCTCCTCTCCGGCAGATGGCGCTAAGAATGAGCTCAGACACAGAGGGGAGAGAGGAAGAAGGAATCTATCGGCCAGAACAGAGGCTTATCAGTGTGCAGTACAGGTGGTAGCTACTGAGCGGTGTGTGTGAGAGACCGAAGAAACGTAAACACAGGACCATGACGAACGAAGGAATCGAGGGAACGGAGCGCTTCCTGAGTCCGGATAAAGGCAGAGGCCTTCGGGCTCTCCGGCACTTCGCGGTGGGGGAGATGGTGTTCGCCTGCCCTGCCTACTCCTACGTGCTGACAGTGAATGAGAGGGGAGCCCACTGTGAACAGTGCTTCACCAGGTAACACACACGGGCACACACACACACACACACACACACACACACACACACACACAGGCACACACACAGGCACACACTGACTGAATTCCACCGATCGTCCGGAGACACTTCCACCCGGTGATGATTGTTTGTTTGGAGGTCAGCCAGCAGAGAACAGGCTGAGACCCGGCAGTGCAGCACGGTGCACATTCAGGGAGGACAGGGTACAGGTGATAACGTCAGTTTGTGGAAAACCTCACATTATCATTGCCTTTAACTGACTTGTGCTAGACTGTTAGAACGTTAATTTCAGAAACTTTTTTGCTCTGTAATGCAAGTTTTTCAGGTGAGCATTTAACCGTCTTAAACTGTATTGTTGTATTTTACAAGACATCTACAATAAAGAGAATTTTAAGAGAGAATTAAATTCAACCAAGGCTGGATGAAGTCCATCTACAAAATAAGTTTCTTTGCAAGATGGACAGCTGCATTGCTGAATGTACAAAGATTTTTTGCTATTGTTTTAAGTTTGGCCTGTGTGTCAAATCACATATCATTTGTCTGAAGAATCTTGATTTGTCACAGAAACATTTTTTCTCTCCCATCCCTGCAGACTTGTCTGAATAAGCGTACTAAAACGTGCAATCATTGACTAAAGTCCCAGCTCAGTCGTATATCATCACATTGTTTCTCAACCAGGCTCAGGAATTGCTACACCTGATGATTTACACAAGGCTGACGTTTATTCTTTGGTTACAATAAAGTAAAGCCAGTACGGCATGGTTTCATAGGTCTGAAAGAGCTTCTTCTCTTAATCTAGTCCAGGCCTCTGCATATTTTAATGTAAGCCTGCTGTTGACTAGTCTGCGCAGAGAAAAACCTGACTAGTCTAACCACAGCTGTATTACTCCTGGTATTGGGCTGTGTGTGCTCTGAGGTTTTTACCAATAAAATGGAATTTAAAGTGATTGGAAACATTATTAGAATATGCTGTAGTGTAGTCCTGGTTTGTCAAACCACAGAACTTTCAATGTAGTAGTATTTGGCCCTTTGCACTCTAAACAGAATCAAAACCATTGAGAAAAAAATTAGAGTAGAATTGTATCAAATTTGAAACTCTGTCTATGAAAGGCTTCGGGTTCTCAGCTGACCAAATAACAAATGCCTTGATATGGCAAATCAGTCGTCTGGTCTTTAACGTTTTGGACCTCTGACACAACTTTGTGAGTTTGTGTCCTCTTCAGTCACCGGTACTTGGCACTCTTTTCTCACTGGCTCACTCGTACTCAGTCATTGAGACACACACACAGGTCCTATCCACACTGTCATCAAGATGAGTGGATCAGTAAAAGGTTAGGGTGCTAAATATAGTTGTCCATGTGTCCAGAGAAAGGAGGAGCCAAGAGATGAGTGAGAAAGCCACGAGCATAAGTGTGGAGGAAGACACAGAGACATAGACAGAGAGCCATGAGAGTGTGCGTGTACGTGTGTGCTATTGCAGGCAGAGAAGTGCCTCAGGCTCACTTTGTATTGGCTTTCGCTGTAATTCATTCTACACTACATTTTTCTCTTTATTCCCTTACCACTGAAGTTAGTGGTTTTGTTTCAATGTGATTTGTCAGTAAGCACCTGGCCTCTCGCAAGATCAATGCAATACCCTCTCTCTCTCTCTGTCTGCACTCTGAGATAACAACCAATGATCACATATCGTTGACCAATTCCAAATTTTATGTTACAGCCTTATTCTTAAATGGTTTAAAATATTTATCCTCATCAATCTACATACAATACCTCAATGACAAAGTGAAAACGGAATTCTGGAAATAGTTGTGTTCTGTATTAAAATAAAAAATGAAATGAGTCCCATTTAAAAAAAAAAAAAAAAAGTAAATATTACTATCCTCCTGATTTTTCAGTTTTTGCACATTTGTCACACTTGGATCAGAACGTCAAACAAAATTTAATAGATGATTAAATGATAATATTAATAATAATCAGTTGTGACAGCGCTAGTGTGGATTTGTCTCTTGCCAGAGTTGCCACAGGGCTGCGCGATTCAACCATTAGACAAACAGTGGCGATACAGAACGTTCGTGTAGGCACATGCATGTTTTAAACGCTAAGTGAAGTTAATTTTCCCATGAAGGTTATACAGAGTGGATTTTACTGTGGAAACAACATTACACGTGTCCTTTTAGTACAGCAATGCAGTGATGAGTGAAACTGATGTGTTGTTGTGCATTTATGTGATTACAGGCGAGAGGACCTTTTTAAGTGTGGCAAGTGTAAGCAGGCCTACTACTGCAATGTTGACTGTCAGGTAAATATGGTGTGCAAGTCTGCTTCAGTTGTCAATTTCCTGATGCCATCCCCCTTTTGTTATCAAACTTCTGTTGTGTTGCCACATTGAACAAGCGTCTGATAGATTTTATCAACAAAACACTCAGGGGAGCCAAGAAAGAAGAGAAAGAGAAACAAAAAGTTTAGACAGGGATGCAGAGAAGCCTGCTTGTCACGAACGCAGGTTCATTTTTAAGGTGCATTCGTCAACCAATGCAAGTAACTGATTGTTACACAGTCATAAGAATTTATATTGAATTTTATATATATATATATATATATATATATATACTTTATATACCATTGTGTTTATTACTTTTTGGGATCTTGCACCTCACAAATGCAGCAGAACTTAAGGCAACAGACTGAGGAGAGAGCTCGATGGTTGTTGCTATGACAATTTAGCTTGTCCTCGCTTTCCCTCAGTCTGCTTCTATTTTCATGGTATAACACACACAGTATGCTGCAGTAAAATTGAAAAGTCTGTGTGTGTGTGTGTGTGTGTGTGTGTGTGTGTGTGTGTCATTTAAGTAATAAGTAGTGAGTAAGGTATAATTATTCTCTCATAGAGAGGTGACTGGCCCATGCATAAACTGGAGTGTGTCGCCATGTGTTCTTATGGGGAAAACTGGTGTCCATCTGAGACGGTCAGACTGGTGGCAAGAATCATCATGAAACAGGTAGGAAGTTAAAGGACGTTTGCTTTTTATCTTCTCGGGTGAATAGGAAATAATACATGCAGCAACTGTATCAACAATAAGCAGTAAGAGAAACGATTACCATTACGATGAGCAAAAAAGAAAGTTTAGTCATTTGTTTGAGTGTGATTTAGCTTTTTTGACTCTATCTATCTTGTATACCATCAGTGCTGACTGTAATCATGTGTGTCTGTGTGTGTATTTCAGAAAGTAACAACAGAGCGCACGCCTTCAGAACGGTTGCTCCTGCTCAGAGAGTTTGAATCCCGTGAGTAGATGTGTGAGCATATATGTTTAGTTACATGTGAGTACTCTTGGTTGCATTATCACTTTTAGTTACATGGTGTCTATCTGTGTGTGTGTGCAATTGTAGCTATTATTAGTCTGTGCTGTAGCCTCCAGTCCTGGCTCTGTCTCTTCCATCCGCTTCAAACCTGCAGAGCTCTGGGACTAAAATCCCAAACCTCTGTGTGCTGTAATTTCATGTACCCATTCCTAATCAACCACTGCCATAGTGCCCTTGAGCAAGGTACTGAGCCCTCTGCAGATGACAGACTGTGCTAAGCATCTCTGATGTGTTATGCATATGCAATAAATGTAATGCAACACCAAATTACATAACACTAGATTGTATCAAATTACATTGTAACAATTGAAACTAGATGGGATGTTTTACAGCATTCATGTTTCTTTTATAGTTTTTAAAACAAAGAAAATTCTGCCAATATGCAATTTACAGTTCATATGCATATTTTAGACATGAATGTCAAAATATTAGCAGGAATGACAAAGCTCCGAAAAGTGTTATTTTATGATTTGATTATTATACTTTAAAACTTTCGACTACTTAAACTTGTTGTTGTTGTAGTTACAGTGTAGGCATTTGAATGAATTGAATTACAAGCAAGTCCTAAATGGACAAATATAGTTACTCATATTCATATTCATTGTACGTTGATAAAGAACATCTTTCACAACCCAAAAAGCATTGGGATCCATCTAAGCACTGACACCAAATGGAGAGTAGTTGTTTGTTCTCCATTTGTTGTTATGATTGAGCCCTAGCTGTTGTTCGCTCAGATTAGTCAGCAGAGGAGTGTTGCAGAATTAACCTCACACACCTGTTTGCCACGCATAAAGCAGAGATCAGTTAGCAGTTGCTGCCTGCTCCAACCAGTTTGTGTGACTGACACTCACATGTGGCCAATACATGCTCTACTGTTTACTGGCTCTCGAGTTGTACTGTGGAGCATGTGATGGGAAGTATGGCTCCATAGTACATCTAGAGAGGTAGTAAAGAAAAGAGCATGTACTATGGAGCCATGTGATGATAAGTATGGTGAAAGCAAAAAGAATAAAGGCTAACGGTGAGCCATTTCGCCGTCCATGGCTCTCTTCTTTGTGTTACTTTCTGTACATTTTTGTCCCTGATCCTCTGTGTTTCGTGATATTTTTTGCCCTAATCTATTTTTTCTCATGTTGATTGCCTGCATCAGATTTGGATAAGGTGGACAGTGAGAAGGAGGAGATGAACCACACCGACATACTGGCACTGCACCACTTCTACTCCAAACACATCAGTGACCTACCCAATGACCAGGCTCTCACTGAGCTCTTTGCACAGGTAAAATAACACATCACAATTTTGGAGGAAAATCAGGTGTGTTCTCAGCGGACATAAGGTGTTATGTACAAATGTGGTGCCACAGGGCCTGAGAGGGTCCTAGTCTACAACATTCAGGCTGCTCGAATTAATTCATGCCAACGTCTGTCACTGCATGGAAGGATTTTTAGTTTTTCGTAGAAGCACAGCTTATTCTGTAACCCATTTGGATGCTGTTAATAGATCTAAGGTTCCAAGTTGAGCCAATGTCAGGAAAGGCATCAACACCATAAATTACAGTGGTTTATACGGACTTACTGTAAAAGAGAGAAAAAGACCAGTTCCAGTTAAACAGTGGTTGTGGATAAAATGTTCATTCTTGAAGTTACGATTGAGCATTCACTGCTTTTTAAAAAGAGAAACACACAGTATGCAATGGGAGATTTTTCTGAAGAGTAGAAGTGACACAACATACCAAGAAGTTTAGCCAAAGCTCAGTAAACTGTTATGAGTTCAGCGTCTGATTAAATATATCTCAAAGGAATTGATACTAGACCAGAGGACTTGGCCTCGCTGATAATAGATACACAATAGTAGGAGAAAACAGAAAATAAGAGAGAACACATATACATTCTTCCACATATACAAAACATTAGACTGCTTCTGCCTGGTGCCCTTGAACTTCTTGGACCTTGGCTGACACACAGACAGGCATTGAGCATTCCTGGTCTGTAGAAGGGCATGCTGATGTGTTACCACACACACAGATTCTTTACTTTTCTTTCTTTTTATCTTTGCATTTCTGCTTTATTACGATCTCATCCGTGCCGCTGTGGTATGCGTTATGCACTCTAACTGGTGAGCCACTGGGGCGCCCCACACGCACATATTTATACACACAGCGTTCAAACACGAGTATGTCACCATTTACAAAACATCTCACACATCTGGTCTTTTCTCAGCATCATTCATTCCCGTATTCCCTTTATTTAAATCCACAGTCTAACTTTGCGCTCAACACTTAAGCTTGGGCTACGTCTTATCCACATTGCCTGACTCCCTGATTGACCAGCCTGTTTCTGTATCCATTTATGCTTTATTTTATTCCAGTAACAATATTAAATAAAGAGTTCATTATTGTCAAAATGATCAGTGAAGAGAAAGGGGGAGCAAAAAGTTGAATCGTTGAATTTATGCAGCAAATGGAATCAATCAATGTAGTGTTAGAGCTCAGTAATGAATATTTATAATAGTATTCTGTGTGAATATATTTAGACCTCAAAGTATGAGTGAGTGAGTGAGTGAGTGAGTAGGGAGGTGTGCAGGGTGTCTTACAGCACAGAGAGTACAGGATGATCCAAGTTGTATTATCATATTACTCACCACCCTCCCACCCATTGTGTTCTCTCTTTCCCTCTCTTTCTCTATCTCTGTTTAGGTTAACTGTAATGGTTTTACCATTGAGGATGAGGAACTCTCTCATCTAGGATCAGCTGTTTTTCCCGAGTAGGTTATTGTCTTGTGTATCATCTTAGAATTTCAGTCAATTTCACCATTCAGCAGTCACATCATTTTTTAGCTCTGTACTTGCTATACCAACACATGCAGAAATGAAATCAGATGATTAACGTTTCATTCCTTATTTGGTTTACTAGCTATATCTCTCTCTCTTTACCTAATTTTGTGTACTGTGCTGCGTGCAACCCAATTTTCTCTTTGTCTCTCTCTCCTTGACTTGTAGTGTAGCACTGATGAATCATAGCTGTAGTCCTAATGTCATAGTGACTTTTAAAGGCACAGTGGCAGAGGTGAGAGCTGTTCAAGAAATAAACCCTGGAGATGAGGTAAGTAACAAGTTCTCCTCAAGGTCTTATTTGTGGGTCATTTGTGGGATCAGTGACGTCAATGGGAATAAAAATGTTCTCTTTCCTAGGTATTTAACAGCTACATAGACCTGCTCTACCCAACAGAAGACAGGAGAGAGAGGTTGTTAGATTCCTACTTCTTCACATGCCAGTGCAATGAGTGCACCACCAAATCCAAGGTACAGTGGACTTGATTAGAGGACTGTTTGTTGTGCCAGGAGACTGTGTAACTGCAGACCATTTTTTACTATGTATGTTACTGTACAACTGTCTTGTTTGAATTTCCCTAGGACAAAGCTAAGATGGAGATAAGGAAGCTGGATTCCGCCCCAGAGCCGGAGGAGATCAGGTCTATGGTTCACTATGCCAAGAATGTCATCGAGGAGTTCAGGAGAGCCAAGCACTACAAGAATATCCTTTCTCACGTCCTCCACCTCCTCTCTGTCAGATTAGTCCAGTTGGCTTTCCGTTTACCTAAGAATTACTACTCCCACTCTCTTTTTCTCATTAAGCTGTAAGGCTGTAACATTTTTCCCACAGTGTCTTCATCCAAGTTCTGTCTTTTTTTTTTCAATAATGAAAATCATTCGCTTCCCTCCTTCCTCTACTTATTCTTGCTTTATTGTATTGATATTCCTTGACCCTCCGGCACCCCCTAGTGAGCTTTTGGAGATGTGTGAGCTTAGTCAGGAGAAGATGGGAGCTATATTTGCTGACACCAACGTCTACATGCTGCACATGATGTACCAGGCAATGGGTGTGTGTCTTTACATGCAGGACTGGGATGGCGCTATGCGCTATGGAGAGAAGATTACTCAACCATATAGGTAAATTGATCTGCAAGGCATGGCAGTTTGGTTTATTCTTTCCCTTTTTAGAATGCAAAGCTCAGATTAGGCATTATGTCTTGTTTTACGTGTTCAATATTTAGATTGATGTTTGAATGGTGCTCTCTCTGCAGTGTTCACTATCCAGCCTACTCTCTGAATGTGGCATCTATGTATCTGAAACTGGGACGACTATATTTAGGGCTCGAGAAAAAGAAACAAGGCATCAAAGCTCTGAAGAAGGTAAACCTGATGCAGTAATGTATATGTGGTCAGACAGTGATTTCTTTTTTACTTCTATGAAACAGTTTAAATGGCTCAAAAGGTATACACTCTTGTGTGCTCCAAATGTGTCAAGAATGATGGAAAATGCAATAGAGGGAACAGTAACAGAAAATGCAACTAGAATGTGGTTCTCAATATAAGTTCAGACCATGTTGAACATGTTGTAATATTTAGACTACATACCCATGCTACTACCAGATCTCCAAAAACTACTTTTTTTGTCTACAGGCATTGGCCATCATGGAGGTGGCCCATGGGAAAGATCACCATTATGTAGCTGAAGTCAAAAGAGAAATAGAGGAGCAGAAATAGAGGCGGAGGAGCAGAAAGAGCAAAATGGTTGAAGAGGATCTGAAGTAAGGACACTCTCAAAAAGCAACAAAAAAAACATCAGAAATGCACGGCATGCATCTTATACCTCTCAGTTTTTTTAACTGTGCACCACCTCTCCGTCAACTTGTGTGCCTCTCTTGAGGTAGAGTTTCTTTGATTATTTCGGCCTTCAGTGTTGTCTGAACACATTTTGAATTAAAAGCCGACAAGGGTCAAATGTTTCAATCTCAAAATTAGTAGCTACCTAAGAAAGACACTAAAAAAGATATTTCTTGTTTGAATTTTGCTGGACTGTTTTTCATTTGTACATAAAACAGGTTAATTGCGTCTATTGGACGACATCTTCATGTGTGCAGTTTGAAGTCTGTATTTTCTCAACTTCTATTGGTATCTGCGTGTTGAAACATTCATCAAAGAGATAAAAAAAAAGAACCATGGCAAAATAATCTGACTTACAAGAGGCTTTTATGTGTTGACTTTGAGAGATTTGAGAGTGAATTTTTCCTGAGTCTGAAATTACTCTGTGTCCTGTGATTCGGAAAAGATCTACTGGCAGTGTTTGGCCTTTGAATTGTTCACTGGCAGCCATTTTAGCTGCATAGTGTTGCTCTAGAGCACTTTGCTCCCTGATTCTGATTTCCATCTGGTGAGGTCATGATGGTAGGCATTGCTGTATACAGTATTTGCAGTCGGTGCATCTTAGTTGCAAAATAGTCAACAAGATTTTCTGGTCTTATTGAACTGTGCACAAATTATGTTTAACCATATGCATCAGATATTCTGTAGCAATGGAGAAGAGAATGCAAAGAACTACTCCTGACTTTATATAACAGTGGCTTGTCTTACAGTACATTTTGCCTGTTAAAAAACAGAAAAGGTGTTGCATGTTTTGTTTTGAGTGTGAGTGGGGTTTTTTGTTGTTCTTTTTTTTTTTTTGTTTTTTAATAATGCTTGTTGACCAAAAGGGCCACGGGTTTAACAGATGAGGAACCAGCTATAATTGTGTATTCACAGTGTATTCTTAAACAGGGGTGCTGATCTGGGACCAGTTTGCCTCATTCAATATTGGTATTTGGACCTTACCAGTAATCCTGGGTCAGAGCCCATTTGTTCTCAGGAATAAAAGGCGCAGCACTGTAGCTTTGGTTGCCTTTTGTCAAGAGATACTTTATTGTACCATTTTCATGTATTAGAATCCACAAATCAACAGCGGTGGTTAAAGATTATATACATATACCTGGAATGGATGAGGGCCCTGTACATTTTTACTTGGTTGCATCTACAGACAAAAATGTTAACTTTTTCAATTTACACTTTTAATATTACAGCTAATAATGATTAATGAAAATATTCCTTAAACAGTTAATGTATCTTAATGCTCTGCTATATTGTTACGTACATTTTGCACTCTTAGAGGAGCTAAATGCATTAACTATTCATGTTGAGATGGCAGCTTGTAAAGAAGCCTTGTATTCAGAAGAAGTGGGTATTGCAATGACAAAAAGGCATTGGTCCTAAATGCTGGAAAAGTGTAAATTATAGATCTGAAACCCATCTGGAAACACCATCCCCTAATTAATAAGAAGAACAGACATGGTGTAGACTTGTAGCTTTCTTTCATTTTACGTTTAACTTAATAATTACAACAAAGTTTAAGGCGACTGGACTTGCAGTTTGGTAATACAAAGACCATCACCTGAGCCTTATTTCATTGAAAGGTTCTTCTAGCACAAATTTTGTGCAGTATGTGAAAAATGATGTCAAAAATGGCAAACATGTAAGCATGTTTTTTTATCATTGTGTGTGTCAGTGGACAGTGAACCTGAACACCTGACAGTGTCTGTATTTAGTGATCTAGTGCTTTATCACTTAATGGTAATGGCTAAAGCTTCCCTATCTCCTTTGCCATGGATACAGTTTATGCACTACATGAATGTGGAATGCTGGGTCCCTAAAATAACCCTTTTCCACAAATTTGCTGTGGTCTTTCACCAACACCCTAATTGCTGGGATATTACCTGAAAAAATGCACCTAGTGTGTCCTTGCCTTACAGATTTCCTATGTATTTAAAAAACAGAATTTTAAACTTTCAACTGTATTGTATTCTTTTTGTTAAAAAGAAAAATCAGGATTGGAGGCTGAATAACACAAGCCTGAAAACTGTCTACGCAGCTTTGCCAGATAAGCAGGTTTTTTCATTTTTTCCTGCTGTTGTGAACATTGAAACATGCAGCACTAGTGAAATGTAAAAATTATACAATTTCCTGCATGTCTTCAGCCAAAGACTATCTGAGCGCCCACACGTATTGTGTTTTCTGTAATCAACAGTTAATATTTCAGTTATTTGGCATGAATGTCTCTTCAGATCAGGAATGCAAAATTAAATATGAGCCTCTGATTCTTTCTGTATCACATCAGTGGAACTTAATAAAAGACAGTATGACACTTTCTGCGTAGTATTGAATTATTTACAAATCCTCCCGCTAAGTATAGATTGTTTCAACTGTTATGTCTGCCTATGAATCCATTTAGATTTTAATCAGATGGGGGGGTTGTGGCCCGCTCAGTTTAATTGTATTAAAGCATATCAACACCAAATTATAATGAATCCCTGATATAATGACGTGTTTGCACTGAGGCTTGATGGACATCCACTGGGTAGCGACTCGTGAAAACTCCTCAGTAGTCATTGCAACCATCTATTCTACAACTAAAATACGCTTTTTGGAAGATATCTTTTAATCTATAGTGGGGAGTATCTATATACAAAGCACCGTCACTTGATGGCAGTGGCGGGACAAGAACAGAAGCCAACCAATCACATGCTCTCTTTCACGGCGAGCAGCCAATCAGCGCGGGGCATTGTGGATTGCGGCGGAGTTTGAAAATTTCAACGGGAAGAGCGTCGTTGTGTAAAGAAGCATCGCGCCCGAAGTAAGTGTGGTAAATAACAACGATTTCAACCGCTTTCCACGTTATTGTTTGTGTTTTTGTGATGACAGAGTTTACATTTTCAGCCCGGCGTGTTGTTTTTTTTCATTGCAATAACATGTGTAACGCTAACTATCCGCATGAATATTCCATATTCGCAAGGACATTGTTTAGCTAGCCACCCAAGGCTAACAACAACACTTAACTTTATGTTGTTGAAGCTGCGGGGCTTCCTTTACATTTTTCAATTTTAGACAATCATATTATTACCGTGTCGGGAGTTTACTACG